>BSBK01002837.1:600000-785000 GCA_027943335.1 Chamaecyparis obtusa
ATGTATTCTTCAAACAAAGAAATCACAAATACACTTGTTCTTTTTAACCCTCTACACAAAAAATGTTTAAATTTATAAGGACGTTATCACAGGTTTTTGCACAAAAAGATACTTCAAGCAATCTACCTAGTTCACAAGTTGGTTCGTAAACATGGCTCTATAAGGTAGGCTTTGATATTTTAACAAGGTATTTAATCAAGATTATGTTCAAAATGGACATTAAGTTTTCATACTCCAAAATTAGGAGGCTTCCCACCACTGCTATGTCAGAGTTTTGCGCAATCCTGAAGGACTACTCGAGGAAGTTCGAAAGCTTAATATCCTTTTGTCACACACCCCATTAAGGATGCATGCATTTCATTTTATATTGGGTTGGATTTTTGTAGCAAAAACAAATGTATCCCACTTTGGGTTGTCCCTCTCACCGGCCTTATTAAGGCAAATCTCGGGAGGTGAGCCCACTATAGATCTAGCACGTTCATATGGAAAGCAATAAAGTAGAATGAAGAGATAGGTTTTGGGAGTTTGATTCACCAAAAGGTGAAGAACATATCCCTATCTACTTCTCAATTCCCAAACACTTTTAACAAGGTTCAATTACCAAACCCACTAACTAATGGGAATTGAGTATTTCTACTCTTTTCCACAAACAAGGGGTTGTTCAAATTTAGTACTTGATTTACTTAGCCTTTCTTTTAATCAAGGAATTTGATATTTTTGACATTTTGATTCACTTAGAAAGTGAAGATCATGGGCCTAGTATCAAATACCTTAAACAATAATAGGTTGCTTTAATTACTAGATTTCAAAATTGACAAGGCCACAATTTAAGCAAAAATTAACCAAGTTTTAGGCTTACCTTGTTTTGAAGCTAGCTAAGGCTAGGGGCATTTTTGATGAATTTTCCATTTTTATGCTCACCTAGTGGTGATAATTCCTTTCCATTTGCTTCTCCTCCAACAAATTAGTCAACACAACCAACTAAAATGAAGAAAAATCAAGAATAAATTTGAATTTAAGCCTTATTTATCAAATTTCACAAAAATTGATTAAGGCAAGTAAATCCAATTTAATGAGATGAAATTTGATTTATAAGCTTCTACAACTTTTAATTATTGTTCATATACCTCATTTTCGTGTTGAGAATCCTCCAAAATCAGCTTGATGTGTGCAATGTTCTCCTCTTTGATCTTTTTAGTCAAAGCTTTCCCCTCAATGTTAAATCTGGTCTTTGGTTTTTTTTTTTTTTTTTTATGACCAGTCATCTGGCAGACACAGAGAAATCATTTTCCGCAAGTTAGATTCTGTAAATTTTTAATTTAATTGAATGCACAACAAAATCTATTGAATGCGCTATTAAAATGATTGAAAGCGTTGTTAAACAAATCAAATGTGTTGCAAAAAATTATTAAATGCACTGAAATAGAAATTAAATGCGATAATAAACTAAGCAAAGGTGTTGATAGAAAGTATTGAATGCGCTAGAGAACAAATTGAATGCACTGGAGAGTCAGGGTGTACATGCTGAAAGAAAGAAGATAGAAATTAGAAGGAATCAAATGCGCTAAAACTCCATGTAAAGGCACATAACTTTGTCATAGAAGCATTGTTTCAGACCTCATACGCGCTAGAGAATTTGTCAAATGCGTTGGAGAACCTATCAAATGCATTGGAGAACCTGTCAAATGCACTAAAAACTTGTAAAATAGAGAGTAAAAACTAGATTTGCAAGAAAATTTCAACTTCTCTGAATTTAAAAATTAGTGAGGCCTAATGACCCACGGTGGGTTCCATTTTGTGTGCTAAGGAAAGCACCTTCATAGGGTTGGTATTGCAAATAAATTAATAAATCAACTAAATTACTACAAATAGCAATCTAATTTAAGCAAATAAATGACAATTAAGCACTTTATGGATCTCTATTTAGGGATGCTAATTCAAAGCTCTCAGCAAGCTTCCATTAGTGATAGTCCTAAAATGAGAATGAATGATAAAGCAACTAAAAAGTTCAATTCCAAATGAAATTAGCCTTAATTAGTCCTAGATTTGTCTTTCTAGATATAAATTGCAAGAGGTTTGATGCTATTCTCAGATTTGTGGATGAATATTGATTGAATTATGCCTTGCTTTTATAGATTTTGGCAAGGGTAGGGGGTGTGGTTGATTTGATCATGATTAGGTGAGGGTTAAGTCCATGGTTCCATCTTTGGAGACCATTTAAATATTTTGTCCTCAAAGCTTGGGACCAAAGGACAAAATGAGTGGACAAGATGCATTCTCTAAGTGAGTGAATGAGATTCGATTTAGGCTTGATCCATGTGAGCTCAATCCTTAAATCCTATTGGTTGATGAATTTTTCTCCCATTTGGTGGTTGAGGGAAAATAGAATTTAATTAATTGAATTAAATTAATATCTTTAGCCATGTGTACCCCTTGAATGGGTTGATTTGATTTAAATGAACTATGTAATTAATTAGATTAATTACACAATTGATTGATTTATCATGCTTTATTTGATTTAAGTTGAATTTATGACTTTTGATTTTTAATTAAATCGAATTAAGACTTGATTTGAATTTTGATTTGATAAATGCTTGATTTGATTCAATTTCTCTGATTTTCGCCTTGATTGTTCACTTGATTTATCTTGTCTAATTTTAGGTGATTACAACATGCTTATCAAAATAAATAAATAAATAATAAGTTCATTACACAAATCAAAATAATAAGATTTTTTACCTACACCTACATCTATCATCATTTGTCTGCAAACATGTCGTACAATTCAATCAGATTACCAACAAACCACATCAAAACCCTGGGTAAATATAATCCTGCCAAAACCAAAATGGCGTGCTATCCACCCAGCCCAAACTAGTACAAGACCATGCTTGATATCTACAGAATGATACAAAAACTATAAACAACTACAAAATTTGTAGGGTCCTCAAACACATACAAAAAACCTACCATTCGTGAGCAAAAAAACCAGTAATTGGGTGTTAAGCCACCCCTATTTAGCTCCATTGTCTGCATCCACGACCATGAACCATACCCTACCCACATCCATGGTAGCCTCTGCCTCTACAAGCTCTTTGTGTCTGCATTTCAATCCAATGCCCAACTAGTTTGAACTTGAATAGGCTCTTGTCCATTTGTTCCTTGGGAACACCCCCAGTGTATCCTAGTATTTATTGGCTTATGCCCTTCTTTTAATTTTGTTATCCAATGCTCACTCTAGGAGAAATGGATGCACATTGATGAGACTAAAGTTGGTCTTTGTTTTATGATATTTTATGTTCTATTCCTAAACATTCCTAAAACATTTGTGTGACTTTTTAAGTGCTTAAGTTTGTATATATGCCATAAGTACATTTAGATCCTCAAACTTTTGGGTAAGAAATAGTAGACACACCTTGCCAATACTATATATATATATATATATATATATATATATATATATATATATATATATATATATAATGCAATATCTCATATAGTTGTTTTAATGTGTGTCTTTGTATTTGGATGAAATTGTTTAAGTTGAATATATGAATATGCATGCATATACTACTAATCTGCTAGGAATGAAGGAGCGGTTGGAAAATAAATCGATTACAATGATAAAGGAGTGATGGTGTCTTCAACCACGATAAGAAGAGTCATTATGACAACTGTGGGGCATGCCTGCAAAATTGAAAGAATGAATGTCTCAGGGAATATAGGAGGCAGGACCATGCTAAATCTCCTCCACAATTAATATTTCGTTGAGATGGTTGTTTGATCTTTATGATCTTCTATTGTTGATTGACGTGTTCTCCTTTTTTCATGGATGAATTAGTAAAAGTGTATATGAATGTTTAAATGTTAATTCTCTATATACAGGGAGATGATTGATGGAAATCTAGTTAGACAAAATAGTAATGTTATTGTTGTATTGAGAAGCAAGTTACTCTTCAAGTCTGTGTTCCGATTGTAATCCATTTTTTTGAATATATGAAATGAAGAAGTAATTTGAATTATCTTTTGTGTTCGTAGTTAATTGAAACCAACCAAGGAGGGTCCACTTGGGAGGTGGATTAGATTAGAGTAGAAAAGGTAGTTTAATTGTTTTCCGCATTTGAAGTAGTGTTCACTACTTATTCCTGCAACATTATATATGTGTTTGTTCTTGTACCATATGTAGAGATAGCTATAGTACATGCATTAGAATGGAAGGATGAGCCGGAGTTAGATTTATGATCATTTACATTGGTTTATTTGTTCAGCTGTGTGTTTTACCTTCCTGCAGCAATAGTTTAGTTCTTTCTATGTGTTTTCCTTTCCTGCAACTTAAGTAAGATGACTGTATGAGAGGCTTAGTGCACAAAATGTGTTGTCCCATTTTAAGTATACGTCCTTGGGTTGAAAATCTAAATGTACCTTGTGATAGGAAAATAATACCTAGTTTGAATACACTATTCCTAGGAAAAGCTTTGGCGTAATTATTATTACCTATTATGAGGTTGTTCATTTTTGGCACTGTTGTTAGGGATGGTGTCAAGCTGAGAATCCTATTGAGTCATTTTAGATAGTTCCTTGTTTACTAGGAATAGTTTGTAAAGTCTGAACTTGCTTCACAGTTCATTTAATCACTTGTATGCATCAAAGGGGAAGAAGAAGAGATGTCCATGGAAGATTTATCCCAAGAGAAACACTCAATTTAAATGAAGAATCTACAAACACTGAATTACCTTTTGTTGATGTGAGTCCAGAATTTACTCCATCCACTTCATCAGTAGAAGACCCATTTGGTCCATCTGACCTTCGACCTTTTGCTAAGATTTTGGCTAGTTTTCTTGCACATTCTACTCCAAGTGCACCAAATGCTAATAGTAAACCACTGGGTATAAACACTTCTCAACAATAATTTCAATTCCAAACACCTGTAGTAATGGCCCAGCCTACATTTCCATTTCCACTTCCTATCCTTATTAATAATGCTAATCTTAAAAATATCCCCACTACTGTGTTACCAAAGTTTTATGGCCTAATAACAGAGGACCCTAACACTTTCTTATTTGAGTTTGACATTCTTTTTCGAAGCTTTGACTATAACATAGATAGTCGTAAACTCAAATTGTTTCCAACCACATTAAATGAGTCAGCCTTAAGATGGTTCATGGGACTAGGGGCAAATGTAACAACTGACTAGGATGAGATGAGAAACATGTTTCTACAAAAATATAAAGAATACTGCAAAGGGGGTGATTTGAGAGGAGATGACATCTTTCAAATTTCACAAAAAGAAGATGAGACTCTGGAAGACTACATCTCCTGCTTATACAATCTACATAAGAATCCTCAACATGCATTGTAGGAGGACTCACAAAAACTCATCTTTTTGAGAGGTAAATGATAACTGTCTAGAAGCACTGGACCTTATGGCTGGAGGAGAAGTGTCTCAATCTTCTTGGGATGATCTCAAGAAAATTTGTTTGAACTATTCGAGATCAACAGTAAAGAAGGGCAGAGGATTTCGTCCAATAATTGCAAAAGGAAGTAGTTCTAGAATATCAAAGATGGAAATCTCAAACTTGTTGTCAGATTTCAAGAAAGACATTATCAATGATGTTGTCACCCACTTGAATACAATGCAAGACAAAAAGAAGCATGGAGAAGTTGAGTTAAATTTAGCTGAGCATTGCCCACACTGTAGACAACAAAAGAAGGAATGCATATGTAAGATGGTAGCAAATTTGGAAACACACCATGTTCCAACCGAGTTCAGGCAGATAGAAGGATAGGATGAGCAAGTATTCTTTGTTGCACAATGTCGCCCATGGGCTCCACGACAAGGTATGCCTCAAGACCCATTGCAATCTTTCAATAATTACAATAGTCAATGGAAAATCCAAAATTCCCAATATCCTTCACAGTCTTTCCAACATGCATGGAATAATGTCTGGCCAAATACTCAGCCAAACCAATGGTATAACTCCCAACAACCTCAATGGCCACAACCACAATCTCAAAATCAATGGCAACCACCACAAGGAAATTGGCAGCAATATAACCAATGGAGGGGACCTCAACAGTGGCCTAATCAGAATCCTGGTTATCAACCATTACTACCCCTAGTTCCTCAACCAACACTCATGCCACCTCCTACTGCCACAAGTTCTCCTCCACAGCCAACACAATTACCAGCTCAACCACAACCAAATCCTAATAATAAGCAATAGCAACCAGTCTATAGTACTGAATCCCAATAGTACCCTACTTATGCATTGGACGTGACTGATATCCACCTAAGATCTGGTACTACTCTGCCAACACCAGAACCACCTGTTATAACAAAAGTACCAGATACTCCTATAGCATCAACACAACAACCAGAAGTTACTTTGCCAAGTCCAACCTTACCAACTAAGATACCAGACCAGACTGACCCTGAAATTCAAACTAGTCCTCCATTTCGTCAGAGGCTTAGGATGGATAAACCTATGCTCCAAGAAGAAGCACTATTTGATATCCTTGACCAGTTAAAGAACATGCACATCCAGATTCCACTATTTTAGGCCATCAAAGATGTTCTACTCTATGGAAAAGCCATCAAAGATGCATGTCTTAAGAAACTTGGAAGAAAGAAAAAGGATCCCTAAATAGTGCATGTAATAGGTCAGTTGGCTGATATAATGTTGGGAAAGATTATGATTCCAAAATACTCTGATCTAGGAAGCCCAATTGTTGATGTAATAATTAATGGCCAGTTAGTGAAGAATGCTTTGATAGACCTAGGTGCTGCTATAAATGTCATGACCAAGGATATTATGCATAGGTTGAGTATAGAAGGATTAAGGACAACTCCAACAATTTTACAAATTGCAGATAGTTCTACAGTTAGTCCAGACGATATGGTTAAAGACATAGTAGTCACATTGGACTCTTGGGAATACCTTATTGATTTTATGATACTGTCACCTAAAGTAACCCTTGTTGGTTATCCAATAATCCTTGGAAGGCCATGGTTAGCAACAACTAATTCTAATATTAGTTGCAGATCAGGAAATATGACCATCTCTAATGGTCAAACCATCAATAAATTAGCACTATATCCTCCAGCCCAACCACAAGCAAATCTAAACAATCCTATTTGGCCAAACTTGGGAGATGAGGAAGAAGAAATAAAATTTGTTGCTCAACTAATGATGTTGCATAGAAAATATTTTCTGAAATTACAAGAACATGATGGTATCCTCCAAAGTATCCTTACAAATGATTGTGTTACAACAAGAGACATTTCTCAAAGCTCAATTATGCAATTGACTACCTATGAAAGCTGCATCCTACCAAAAGAGCCTGAAATGATACATCAACTATTACCTTGTGAGATATCAACCAACCCTATATCGGAAGCCTCAATGCTAGAGCTAACCACTACAATAGACCTCTCACTTAGCCATAACCTTCATGTTAACAATAAATTATCTCAGCAACAATTGAAATTGTTAACACAACTCCTATGCAAACATGAAAAGGCATTTGCTTGGGAATATGGGGACATGAAGGGATTGAGTCCAAAACTATGTACCCATAGAATTTATATAAATGAAGGCAGTTTACCTCTACGTCAGCCACAGAGAAGGATCAACCCAGCCCTCATAGAAATTGTAAAAACTAAACTACAGAAACTGCTAAAGTTGGTTTCATATATCCAATCTCAGATAGTAAATGGGTTTCACCTCTTGTGATAGTGCCTAAAAAAGAGGGTAAATGGAGAATATGTGTAGACTACAGAGAGCTTAACAATGCAACCAAAAGAGACCATTTTCCATTACCATTCATTGAATAGGTGCTAGATACATTAGCAGGCAAAAAGTACTTCTCATTTCTTGATGGCTATAGTGGGTACAATCATATTACCATTGCCCTTGAGGACCAAGAAAAGACAACATTCACATGTCCTTGGAGAACATACACCTACTATGTTCTGCCATTTGGGTTATGTAATGTACCTGCAACATTTTAGAGGGTTGTGATTAGTATCTTTGTTGACATCTCACATGACTGCATGGATATTTATATGGATGACTTCACTACATTCAGAGTCACATTTGAAGAAGCCTTGGAGAATTTGTAGAAATTTTTGATCAGATGTAAAGAGCACAACTTGTCACTTAATAGTGAGAAGTGTTTTATGATGATGTAGGAAGGAGTTGTTCTGGGATACTTCATCTCAGAAGCTAAAATACAAGTGGATCCAGCCAATATAGAGGTAACTTTAATATTGCCCACTCCTACTAAGCAAAAAGAGGTTAGATCCTTTTTAGGACATGCTGAATACTTTAGATGTTTTATTCAAAACTTTAGTCAAATAGCAAGTCCACTATAAACTTTGCTTACAAAAGAGGCCAAATTCACATGGACCCTAGCTTGTGAAGGGTCATTCTTACAGCTTAAGAACCTTCTTACAAAAGCACCAATACTAAAAGGCCCTGATTGGACTTTGCCATTTCACATACATACTGACACATCTGATTATGTAATAGGAGCTGTCCTAGTCCTAGGCTAGAATTATGAACAACTTGAAAATGATATTTACTACATTAGTAAAAGTCTACATGGTCCATAGTTAAACTACACAGTCACAGAAAAATAACTATTAGTAGTAGTCTATGCTCTAAACAAGTTCTAACACTATGTAACAAGATACCCCATATTTGTTCATACTGACCATGCTGCAATAAAATATCTTATGAACAAGCCTGCCATTTAAAGCAGATTAGCAAGATGGTTACTTTTGTTACAGGAATTTGATCTCACAATAATAGACAAGCCAGGAAGAGCCAATGTAGTAGCAGAATATTTGTCCAGATTACAATATGCAGATACATATACCTCATTGATAGATGACACATTTCCAAATTAGCATCTGTTCCACATTGGTATCAAGACTCCATGGTATGCTAATATAACAAACTATCTTCTAACCAACAAGATGCCTGGACACTTTTCTCCAAACGACATGAAATTGCTAGTTGAAAAGAGATTTCTCTACTCATGGATTGATAACACATTATTTTACACTAGCCTCGACCAGGTCATGAGGAGATGTGTTCAAGAAGATGAGATTTATGACATTCTGCATGCATGCCGTAATGAGCCATGTGGAGGACACTTTGCAACAAAAAGAACAACAATGAAGATGTTGACAACATGCTACTATTGGACAACACTCCACAAAGATGCAGCCAATTACACCAAAAAATGTGACAAATGCCAGAGGATGGGTCGCCCAACAAAATCAGATGAGATGCCTCTAAACCCACAAGTAGTTGTCACACCATTTGATAAATGGGGAATGGATTTTATAGGTCCTATAGACCCTCCATCAAATGGAAAATCATATATCTTGGTCTGCACAGATTATGTAACAAAATGGGTAGAAGTGAAGGTAATGAAGCATGCCCGTGACAACAAAGTGGCAACATTCCTATATGAAGAAATATTTACTCGCTATGGAGTACCAAGAGAGCTAGTGATTGATCAAGGAGCACAATTTACATCCAATCTAATAACATACATAATGAATGAATACAACATCAGACATAGGAAATCCATTCCATACCACCCACAGGCCAATGGACAAGCAAAAGTCACCAATAGGGAAATTGAAGCAATACTAAAAAAAATAGTTCAACTTAACCGCCGAGACTGGAGCAGTCATCTAACAAAAGCAGTATGGGCATATAGAATCACATGGAAAACCACAACTGGACTAACTCCATTTGAACTACTCTATGGAAAAATAGCCATGCTACCAATTGAGTTTTAACACAAAACATTAAGGACTGCTTTGAAGCTAAATATGGACCTTCCTACAGCTCAGCGTGAACGCTTACTTAATCTCAACTCTTTGGATGAAATGTGGAAATCTATATTGGAGCACACAAAAATAGTCCAAAAATAAAGAAAGAAGTGGCATGATTCTCCTATAAAAAATAGACAGTTCCAAGTAGGTGACTAGGCACTATTGTTTGATTCTAGATATAAAGAAACACAAGGCAAATTACAAACAAGATGGCTTAGCCCATATGAGATAACACATATTTTTGCAAATGGCACAATTCAATTGACAACAATTGACCCAATCCAATTCAAATTACTAGTCAATGGCCATAGACTTCGTCTTTACCATCAACCACAAACCAAGGCAGAGTTCCTGCAATAATTCCAAGAAGTCGAACCAGCTGCAACAAAGGTAATTACTCCTGCAGTAGAAGGTGACAACCTTCTTCCTGCAGCTTCACCCTAAGAAACTTTCAAGTACGACCATAATAAAACTTCATTTAAACTGAAGTCTCATTCCACATTCACTTTCTTAAATTCTCTTTCCAACTCACCTCATTTCTTTACCTTCCACCCACACAAACTCCATGTCACCCATTTTGCTCAATTTTCTAAGCTTTCAATAAAATTCCACATCAACACATGTATACATTCAGGGACAATACATTTCAAGGCACAACCGATTCTCATCCTTCAAGCGCATACAAAAACATCATGAAAGGTACAAGTATTCAATTTATTTCCACTTTTAAAACATAAATTTTGATTATTATATTTAATACTACATATGTCTATATATTATGACATTACACCAAATTTCTATCCCATGCGAAGGACGACAAGAGTGGACACTTGTCAATCTTTCGTATGGGGGAGAAAAGTGTATTAATTTCCAAGTCGCTATTTTTTGTACCTATCATTTCAACCCAGATTGCATGTCAGCTAAATCTATACTTATGTGATGTGTCATTAAGTCCTTGTAATGTTTACACAAAGTATCATACTTAAATGCTCAGATTATTCTTGATTCCTGATTGACGTAACCCTAGGTGACATAATCAAACTTGTGTAAGAATTAATTACACTTAAAAACATAATTCCTTGTCGTCAAGTGTCATTATCATTCATATTGCCCAATTTTCAAAATTACTACTACACAAAGATTGAAGGGAGTTGAAGTTGAAGTGTAGTTATGTGCTAAATTGAAGGGGATTTCAAAGGAATTTAGGAATTTGGGGTTTCAGAGTAAACGAAGGTCATGAAATTATGATGCAGGAGCATCTCGGGTCCTTGGCAATCCTGTGTCACCAAAAAAGATGTTTGAAGCTTTCTGTGTTGCTCGGTTCCTTCTTTAACCGAGTTGGTTCGGTGTTGCTCAATTTCCTTTATTCACCGGTGTTGGTCGGTTATCTCTATGGTGCTCAATTATTTCCCTAGCGCTCGGTGATGCTTGTCTGGCGCTCGATTTTCCTTTCTTATCGAGTTGTTTATTTTGGATTTCTGTTGAGGTCGACTTGTGCATTTAATTATGATCACGGATTTAATGCTGGTATCTATCATTGGGAAGCATGTGGACCTATATCTAGTCATTCCTTCTGTGGACGGTGGATCTAAAGGTAGACTTGATTTGGTAGCCTCTTGTATAAATGTAGTTGTTGGTTATAGTTAGAGAGTCAGTTTTGGATAGAATATAGAAGATAGAAAATTAGAGATTGTTGGCAGATCCTCGCATGTTGGAGGACTTATGTACTTGATTGTAATATCTGGCCTAAACCAGGGAGGCCTTACAGCTCGGCATGTATGAATCAAATTGAAGATAATATATGAAAGTATTTGCATTCTCTCTCTCACTGTTGTGTGTTGTTGCTTCCGCATGTTGTTTTGCAAGGTGGATCTAGTTAGGGTGTGCCTTTGGACCCTCTTTATATCCTCCCTTGCGTCAGGTGGTATCAGAGCAAGGTTAGATCTGGATCTAGGTTTGTGCATCTAGGTTTGAGGGTTCCTTCTTGTCAAACCCTAGTTGATTTATTGTGGAGTAGTAGATTGCGATCTGACCTACAATTGTAGAGGGTTTCAAGATGGTTCATGGGAGGTGAGACTCGGATCTAGGATTGGCAGACATGTTGAGACAAGTTGCTACTAGATTAGAAGCTGTTGAAACAACCCAGAGAAGAGGAAGACATCTTGAGGATGTTAGTGATGATGAATTTGAGGAAGAACAAGTTAATGCAGAACCTGCACCTGTGATGGATCAGGGTGAGGAAAGATTCTTGAAGGCTTTGACAAATCTAAAGTCTACACCACACTTTAATCCTCCTGAGTATAGTGGAAAACTATATTCTGATGAATTGGTGGTTTGGATCACTAAGATGGAAAAGTACTTTGAATATGAAAATGTACCCGAGGAAAAGAAGGTGAAAATTGCAAGCACAAAGTTGAAGAGTCATGCATCCTTATGGTGAGAACATCTGCAGTTGGACAGAAAGAGGAAAGGCAAAGACAAAATCAAGGTATGGAATAAAATGGTGAATAAATTGAAAGGAAAGTTCTTACCTTGTGATTACCAGATTAACCTAGTTAGGTGAATGCAAAGTTTGAGGCATAAAGATAGCTCAGTAAAAGAATATACCAAGGAATTCTATAGATTAGATATCAGATATGGACATGATGAAGATGATGTGGAAAGAATTTCTAGATACTTGAATGGTTTGAGAGTTTCCATCCAAGAAGAAATCAGTTTGGTCAAATTGGAGAACATTGAAGAGGCTTATCAATTTGCATTGAAAGTTGAGGAGAAATTGAACAAGAGACATGATAAAAGACAAAGAGGTAGAGGTGGTAGATTTCCTAGAGGAAGAGGTAGATCCTATGGTGAAAACAATAGATTTGAACCTGAAAAGACAACTCTGGATAAAGGCAAGACCAAGTGGAAAGGTGAAAGTTCATCTAGAGGCAGAGGTAGTAACTACCGAGGTGGTTATAATAGAGGTGGTTTCTGAGGAACTTGTTACAATTGTGGAGAAGAAGGACATATATCATTTGAGTGTACACATGCAAGTAAGAAGGTTGGTAATGGTAGAAATGCTTTGGCGCAAGAAGAGTCACCAAACGAACCTGAGAAGGAAAATAACTTGATGGTAAGGAGAGCACTTTGGAGTGAAAGTAATAAGGAAGATCCAATAAGGAAAAGTTTGTTCAAGACCAGATGTAGAGTTTCTGGCAAAGTTTGGAAGGTAATCATTGACAGTGGTAGCTTGGAGAATCTAGCATCTGAGGAAATGGTCACAAAGTTGCAGTTGAAAAGGTTGGAACATCCAAAGCCCTACCAGATTTCATGGATCAAAGATGAGCATACACTCTTGGTAAGTGAACAATGTTATGTGAATTTGAAATTTGGAAAGTACTATGATAAGGTGTTATGTGATATCATGCCTATGGATTGTTGTCATATTTTGTTGGGTAGACCTTGGCAATATGATATACGTGTTATATATGATGGTAGATTACATAAATATACTATTTGGACTGATGGGAGAAGACAAATCTTGTTACCTTTGATGGAAGAACCTGTTAGTAATGTTTGCACATCTGTGAAAGTTTTCTTGATGGAAGGAAGAAAGTTTGTTAAGGATTTGAAGAAGAATGATGTATTTTTGTTGTAATTCCTAACAAACTGAGTAAGAAAATAAAGGATAGCATACCTAGGGAGAATGATAAATTACTCACCGAGTACAGTGAAATAATTTTTGATAATGTACCTGATGGTTTTCCACCGAAGAGAAGCATTGATCATTGCATGGATCTAATCCCTGGAGCTAGTTTACCGAATAAGGCACCACATCGGTTGACACCTATCGAGAATCATGAATTGAACTAACAGATTCAAGAATTGTTGGAGAAAGGTTTGATCAGAGAAAGTTTGAGTCCTTGTGCAGTACCTATTGTATTGACACCTAAGAAGAATGGAGAATGGCGAATGTGTACCGATTCCAGAGCAATCAATAAGATAACAGTGAAATATAGGTTTCCTATACCAAGAATGGATGACATAATGGATAGTTTGACTAGAGCAAAGTATTTGACCAAAATTGATTTGAAAAGTGGGTATCATCATATCAGAATCAGAGAAGGTGATGAGTGGAAGACTGATTTCAAGACAAAAGAAGGTTTGTATGAGTGGTTGGTTATGCCCTTTGGTTTAACTAATGCACTGAGTACTTTTATGAGGTTGATGAATAAGTTTTGAAGAAATTCTTGGGTAAGTTTGTGATTGTATATCTTGATGATATTCTGATATTTAGTAAGACCAAAGAAGAACATTTGTTGCATGTTAAACAAGTATTGCAGAGATTGAAAGAAGAAAAGTTGCTGATAAATCTGAAAAAGTGTTCATTCATGAAAGAGGAGATTGTGTATTTGGGATTTGTGATTTCGGCTGATGGTTTGAAGATGGATCCTAAAAAGGTTGAAGCTATTTTGAATTGGCCTACACCTAAAAATGCTAGTGAGGTAAGATCATTTCATGGTTTGTCAAGTTTTTATCGAAAGTTCATTAGGAATTTCAGTTCAATATGTAATGCTATGACTGAGACTATGAGAGGAGATAAAAGAGAATTCAAGTGGACACATGGAGCTGATAAAAGTTTTGAGACTGTGAAGCAGAAGGTTGTTGAATTGTCTATTTTGGCATTGCCTAATTTCAATAAGGTATTTCAAATGGAATTTGATGCAAGTGGAAGTGCAATAGGAGCTGTGTTGAGTCAAGAAGGTAAACCTGTTGCTTTCTTTAGTGAAAAGTTGAATGATGCAAGAAAAAAATATTATGTGTATAATCAAGAATTCTATGCTATTGTTCAAGCATTGAAGAAATGGAGACATTATTTGATACCGAGTGAATTTGTGTTGTATACTGGTCATAAGGCTTTACAGTATTTGGGTAGTCAGAACAAGTTGAATCAGACACATATGAAATGAATTGAGTATTTGCAGAGTTATACATTTGTGATAAAGCATAAGAGTGGAGTCACTAACCGAGTTGCTGATGCATTGAGTAGAAGGAGATCCTTGATGACCAAGATGAAAATTGAAGTTCTTGGATTTAATTACATGAGAAATTCTTATGAATTTGATCCTGATTTTTCTGAGCCGTGGAGAAAGTGCAGAGCACCTATTCAAGATCAACCAAGTACTAAATGTGAAGAATATTTTATTCAAGAAGGTATGTTGTTTAAAGGTATTCAATTGTGTATACTGAGAGGAGCAATGAGAACTAATTTGATAAAGGAGAAACATAGTAGTGGTTTGGCTGGACATTTTGGTGTTGATAAAACATTGAATTTGCTTAAGGAGAAATACTTTTGGCCACAATTGTATAAAGATGTTCAAAAATTTGTGAAAAAGTTGTGGAATTTGTCAAGTTGCAAAAGGAGTAAGTCAGAATACTAGATTGTATACACCGATTTCTGTTCCTAAGAAACCTTGGATTGACATCAGTATGTATTTTATTCTTGGCTTATGGAAGACAGTAAGAGGTAATGATTCTATATTTGTTGTTGTGGATAGATTTTCTAAAATGGCACATTTTATACCTTGTAGAAAGACATCAGATGCAGTACATGTACCAGATCTTTTCTTCAAGGAAATTTTTAGATTGCATGGATTACCGAGGAGTATTATCTTTGACCGAGATAGTAAATTTGTTGGATACTTTTGGAAGACCCTTTGGAGAAAGTTTGGCACCGAGTTGAAATATAGTTCTACATTTCACCCACAAACTGATGGACAGACATAATTTGTGAATAGAAGTTTGGGAAATCTTTTGAGATGTTTAGTAGGAGACACACCAAGTAATTGGGATTATGTGTTGGCACGAGCAGAGTTTGCATACAATAATTCAATGAATAGGAGTATTGGAAAAACACCCTTTGAAATTGTAAATGGCATACAACCGAGAGATATATCTAATTTGAGGGATATTGCTAATGAAGGAAAGAGAAGTGCTGAAGGAGTAAAGTTTTTTGAGTACATGAAGACATTGCATGAAGATGTGAAATATAAGCTGGAGAAAAGTAATCAGGAATACAAAGACAAAGCTGATAGATCAAGAAGACATAAGACTTTTGCAATCGGTGATGAAGTGATGGTTCATTTGAAGAAACATAGATTTCCTGTTGGAACATATGGGAAGCTAAAAATGAAGAAGTTTGGACCTTGCAAGATTTTGAGGAAATTTGACAGTGGAAATGCATATGAGATTGAGTTACCTGATGACATGGATATATCACCTATATTCAACATTGTTGATTTGTATGAGTATCATGAACCTGATGAAGACATGACAGTACCGATGGATTATCCTAAGAAACCGACTGAAGAAGTTGAACATATTTTGTAGCAAAGAATTGGCAAGAGTACAAGAGGAAAATAGTATATGGAATATCTGGTAAAGTGGAAGAATAGACCGATTGAAGATAGTTCATGGATTTCACAGTCTGAGTTGGATGTAGCTCGGATTATACCTGTTTCATGATTCAGAGAATCATTTTCAAATAACCCCAGGTGTCTGATGCAGGAGCATCTCGGGTCCTTGGCAATCCTATGTCACCAAAAAAGATGTTTGAAGCTTTTTGTGTTGCTCGGTTCCTTCTTTAACCAAGTTGGTTCGGTGTTTCTTGGTTTCCTTTGTTCACTGGTGTTGGTCAGTTATCTCTCTGGCACTTGGTTATTTCCCTGGCACTCGGTTATTTCCCTGGCGCTCGGTGATGCTTGTCTGGCGCTCGATTTTCCTTGCTTATCGAGTTGTTTATTTTGGATTTCTGTTGAGGCTGACTTGTGCATTTAATTATGGTCATAGAGTTAATGCTGGTATCTATCATTGGGAAGCATGTGGACCTAGATCTGGTCATTCCTTCTATGAATGGTGGATCTGAAGGCCGACTTGATTCGATAGCCTCTTGTATAAATGTAGTTGTTGGTTAGAGTTAGAGAGTCAGTTTTGGATAGAAGATAGAAGATAGAAAATTAGAGATTGTTGGCAGATCCTCGCATGTTGGAGGACTTTTGTACTTGATTGTAATATTTGGCCTAAATTGGGAAGGTCTTATAGCCCGACATGTATGAATCAAATTGAAGATAATATATGAAAGTATCTGAATTCTCTCTCTCACTGTTGTGTGTTGTTGCTTCCGTGTGTTGTTTTGCAAGGTGGATCTGGTTAGGGTGTGCCTTTGGCCCCTCTCTATATCCTCCCTTGTGTCAAATTGTAGACTGAGAAATAAATTTGAAGATAGAATTATGCATAGTGGGAGGACAACTGATGTGGCATGAACTTGTGGTTCATACCATTTTATTAACTGATGTAGAAGTTGTTCGCAGATTTCGTGCCTACGGATGGCTTGGTTACTTCTTGAAATTAATGGAGTTTGATGGAGTGACAACTGAATTCATGAATACATTCTAAGAAGGGGAAGCAAATGTTTGGGGAGTGACGGTTTTAGCAACAGAAGAATGCATTGAAGAGGTGACGGGCTTGCCAGCAGTTGGGGAGCATTATCCCAACGCGCATGATGCTAGGTGGGCACTCAATTCACCCAACCTTTCGACCCTCCACTGGAAGTAAATAAACAAGGATACAAGAGAATGTCACTACATGTTCCATACAATGAGCTGGCTACACACATTATAAGGTATTTCACATGCGAAGGGAGATTTTCCCATTTACATGCACATCATTTCAAGTTACTTAGCTGTATCAGGAATAATCTTCAAGTAAATGTTTCAAATTTTCTGTATAACATGCGAAGTATAAGTGTTGAGGAAACTCAAAAGGGTAAAACAAATTCTATTTTACATCATGCCCTAATCAAACTTCTAGTTGAAAGATCCCTTAGGGACATCTCTCCTCTGGAATGAAAAGAATTTGTTAAGGTCAAAACCTTGTAGCCCCAGAATGAGCCTGTTGAGTAGCCAGTTCCTGGGAATGAAACACCCCCTGAACCAGTTGGAATACCCCAAGAAAAAGAGCCTGAGAATGTTAAAGAGAAGGAACCTTCTCCTATCCCGAGTGATAATGTACCTAGTTCATCTCAAATAAAAGGGAAACAAAAGGCCGATGAAGGAACTTCGGTTCCTGAAGCAGAACCCCAGACCCCTACGACCTCAAAAGTTAGAAAGAGGAAATCGACTCCTATAGTAGAGAGACCGAAGAAAGTTGCTAAAAAGAAAATGGTGGAAGAAAAAGAAACCCCTTTGAGAAGAAGCTCCAGGATGAGGGGACAAGTTCCTCAAGTTACCCTAGTAAGTCAAGATGTCCCATCAGAGATGCCTATTGTAGATTCTCATGTTGACTATGTCACAATAGATTCTCCAATTCAACCAACTTGTCCAGATCCTCCACAGAATGCAAGTAATCCATCTGCTGATGTGTCTCTCTCACAACAAAGTAAGCTTGAGGAAAGTAAACAAACAATTCAAGAAGACTATCATGAGGACTTGCAGTCGCCTCAGTCACTAGTCTACTCCTATACCTATAGTGCCATAGTGCCTTTTAGAAGGACCTAGTACACAGATTATCTAGAACAGGCTCGCATTACAGAGAGAAAATAGAAAACTCAATCAGAGGAGCCTGGCCTACCTACTTTGCAATCCATTCTTTTTAGTTTATACACCCGGTTTGTTTTCAAGAACACTATGTGGGGAGAGGAGAAGAAAAAGATGAAAAAGGAAATTGATGAGCAGAAAGAGGAAATTGAGTACCTAAAGGAACAAATAGAGAAGCAAAAATAGAAAATGGATCACGCCCTAAACCTGGCTGATCAGATAATAGCTTGTAGGCCTCCCCCAAGGGTTTATGCTATTTGTTTAAAAGAATAGTTTCTTATGTTCCATTTAATGATGACCATCTAGAATAAAAATTCTAAGTTCAAAATAGCTGAAGATTTTTATGGTTTATATCAGACACTTCCTATTTGGCAACGAAATTTGCTCTGTGAATTGTAGCTTCATAATTTCATTATTTCGGATGAAATTGATTGGAATCCCTTGCTTTATACAAGGGATGTGCATTTGAAAGCATTAATGTCCTAGATGAAAAATGAAGCCAACTATGAAGGCAATTGGATAATTATAGAGATCAAGAAAAATCTAAGCCTTTACCTTTAAGAGCTAAATCTAGTAAGCCATATGTTCTCTCTCTTAAGAGATTGGTTAACACTCACTTATGGAAAGACAAAACCTGAAACCAGAGACAAGATCTTTGCTATCAGAGATAAAGTCTATAGATAATATCAGGGATTACCTTATTTTACATTCCAAAGAGCCCTAACTGGAGTAAGGAGTAGATGGAATAGATTGCCTGAGATTTTCAAGAAATATGAACCACATAGTCCAATTAATTTTGAGGCAGTAGTGAATAGGGCAACGAAGTACATGTAATTAGGGAGACAAATCAGAAAAGAGCTTTGGTGTCCTCTAACCTTCCAGCCACCAATGCTCTTGTGGCCATTATATGATATTAACACTACAAAATTGGACCAGCTATAGGAAGACCATATAATAGACTATTGGGAGCGAACCAAAGGATTTTACTATACCTTCAAGAGTAAACGGAGAGGCAAGACAAAGGTTGGAGAATTTAGAACAATTGCCAAGAAGTGTAATGCTTGAGGACAAGTATTGTACTTGTTGGGGGGCAAATGATGAGACTAAAGTTGGTCTTTGTTTTATGATATCTTATGCATTGTTCCTAAACATTCTTAAAACATTTGTGTGACTTTTTAAGTGCTTAAGTTTGTATATATGCCATAAGTACATTTAGATCCTCAAAATTTTGGGTAAGAAATAGTAGACACACCTTGCCAATACTATATATATAATACAATATTTAATATAGCTATTTTAATGTGTGTCTTAATATTTGGATGAAATTGATTAAGTTGAATATATGAATATGCATGAATATACTACTAATCTGCCAGGAATGAAGGAGCACCTGGAAAAAAAATCGGTTATAATGATGAAGGAGTGATGGTGTCTTCAACCACGATAAGAAGATTCAATTAAGACAATTGCGGGGCATGCCTGTAGAATTGAAGGAACAAATGTCTTAGGGAATATAGGGGGCATGACCATGCTAAATCTCCTCCACAATTAATATTCCGTTGAGATGGTTGTTTGATCTTTATGATCTTTTGTTGTTGATTGACATGTTCTCCTTCTTTCATGGATGAATCAGTCAAAGTGTATCTGAATGTTTAAATGTCAATTCTCTATATATAGGGAGATGATCAATGAAAATCTAGTTAGACAAAATAGTAATGTTACTGTTGTATTGAGAAGCAAGTTACTCTTCAAGTCTGTGTTCCGATTGTAATCCATTTTTCTGAATATATGAAATGAAGGAGTAATTTGAATTATCTTCAGTGTTCATAGTTAATCGAAACCAACCAAGGAGGGTCCACTTGGGAGGTGGAGTAGATTAGAGTAGAAAAGGTAGTTTAATTGTTTCCTGCATTTGAAGTAGTGTTCACTGCTTATTCCTGCAACATTATATTTGTGTTTGTTCCTGTAACATATGCAGAGATAGCCATAGTACATGCATTAGAATAGTAGGATGAGCTGGAGTTAGATTTATCATTGTTTACATTGGTTTATTTGTTCAGTTGTGTGTTTTACCTTCCCACAATAATAGTTTAGTTCTTTCTATGTGTTTTCCTTTCCTGTAGCTTAAGTAAGATGACTCTATGAGAGGCTTAGTGCACAAAATGTGCTGTCCCATTTCAAGTATACGTCCTTGGATTGACAATCTAAATGTACCTTGTGATAGGAAAATAATACCTAGTTTGAATACACTATTCCTAGGAAAAGCTTTGGCATAATTATTATTACCTATTATGAAGTTGTTCACACATGACGATGGAGCCTTGACATTCCAATCCAATACCCTCTGGTTGCAACAAAGCCATGATCAGGTTTCGCCAAAGCCAAAATTTCATCCAAAACAACCCTCCAATCTGCTTGTACAAAACACTCCACCACTCTCTTTGCTTCAACCCTTGTCCCAAATTGCAATCCCCATGCACAAAATAATGAGGATATGTCTATATTGGTTTGGTATTTGAATTTTGGCACAATAAATTCAATTCCAAGCAAAGCTTGCACTAGTATGATGAAGAAAGGTTCATTGGTTGCAAATACAATCTTCAACCTCTCCTTAGATATTGGTCCTCAAAACTTGGAAATTTGTTGCTTTAGAGCCTTGAAACTAAAATTGGCTTCCATCCTGCCATGTCAATCATGCACCTCCTAGACCACACTTCACAAAAGAAAACATCCACTATGAAAATAGAAGAACTTTCTCAAACTTATCATTAAAACATCCCCACAATAAATTCTTTGCCAAAAACTATCCATACAATGCACTGGTTTGTGTGCAACATCAACCCTGAACACACTTGTAGTATGTCCAACTAGTAAGTCATCATTAGCACCTTATATCAACTACACCAATATTTCAACCAAATGTGATCCAAATCTGTCTGCAAAGGACATTGCTAATTTAGATAGAGAGTTTGCTAGGCCATTACCCTCCCTATAAATGTGGGGAACTTTTGAAAGATGCAAGTTTTTAACAAATAATATTGATCACTTTATCAAGTCCCCATACTTGTGCCTACCCCTTCACAATCACATTTATGATCACCTAAGAATTCCCTTCCAAATGGAGATGCTCCACATGAAGCTTGGCCGCTAGATCAACCACTAATAATGCCGCTTGAACTTCAACTTCATTATTTGTTCCCTTGGCAAGTTTCTTAGTTTCTATCACAAGAATGTTACAATTTGAATCCTGTGCTACACATCCAACACCTGAAGGGCCTATGTTACCCTTGGACGCCCCATTAAAATTTACTTTCACCCATCCATTATTTGGTTTACTCCATTGCATCTCTGTTCTACTCTTAGGCACATGATGAACCCCCACAAACTGAATAATAGACTTAAATATTATATTATATATTTATTAATTATTTATATTTTCACCAAATTGCACCCTAACCTAAAATAGAACCTAATTTAATCATAGTCATTACACATTGTGATGCTTTATCTAAAACCATATCATTAGTTCTAAACTCTAAAACTAACTTTATCTCTAATTATATACAATCATCATTTTGTCAGTTGATAAAATATAAATCTTAACTTTAACCATCTTTTAACCCTAACTTTAAGGTAACCTTAACTAGTACTCTAAAAAGAATTAAAAGATGTATTGTGTGTACACATCCACATCTAAGTATTCTCAAAGCCTCCCTCAATGCCATTCAATTTGAAGTTTTTATAATAAGAAAATATGATAAGTTAACTATTAATAATAAAGATTTTTGAATTTATTTTTATTAAATTTTAAATACATAATAATCAAAATGCCATTCAATTTGAAGTTTTTATAATAAGAAAATATGATAAGTTAACTATTAATAATAAAGATTTTTGAATTTATTTTTATTAAATTTTAAATACATAATAATCAATTTTTTAGTTTTACATAAAAATTCTTGTATTGTATATTTGATTAAGAAAGAGTCATCAAATTAAATCTTGTAAAGAATTTTAACTTTTTATTATAAAAATTAGATAAAGATTATGTGTATGTCAATAATTACAAAGAATGCTCTCAATAAATGACAGTACATTCAACATTCAGACGTTCATTAAAATGAAGTAGTTACAATTTTACAGTTTTGAGATTTGCTCGTGTTGGGCTTGCAGTGGCGTTAAATAGCAGGAAACACTCCTCAAATCCTCCTTGCAAGCCTGCGCCCAAATCTATCAATAAATCGCTGCCGAAGTGTGTTATCTTCCCAAATAGAAATTCAGCAATGCTTACCCGCGGATAGCATTACGGGTAGCTGGCATAAGACATCACTGATTATTAAGGCGCTGAAGAGCAAAGTTTTTAATATAATTTATTCGGATTGGAATGATGACGATGGGAATGCCGATGTGGATCAACCATTGATGGGTGCAAACGTAGGGGCTGTATAGACGGTGCCGAATATAGCAGTCATACAGTTCGCAGGGCAAAACCCTAAAACTAAGGCTAGGGTTTTTGATGGGTCGGAAGAAGGCAGGCGTGGCCGCAGGGGACGATGCCCCTGCCGCTCAGAGCGGTAAAAGTAAGAAGAAGAATCTGATCGTTGATGACGATGAATACGCGATTGTCGATCCAGTGGCTGTCAACAACGCGGATGCCGCTCTGGAGGATGAAGTTTCTGCTTCGCTCAAAGGTATGCCTTTGAACAATAGTAATAATAAGAATGATGAGGATGCCGTGAGTCAGGTTTCGTCGATTGGAGGGAAGAAGAGAGGGAAGAAGGGAAAACAATCTAAGCAGGATTTGGATGATTTTGACGATGAGAATTTGGAGGTTGTTGATGTACTTGCAAATGTTAATGGCCATGGTGGGAAGAAGGATAAGAAAAAGGGAGGCGGCGCTAAGGGGAAGGGAAAACCCGATATGTTTTCCTTGTTGGCAGACATGGAGGAGGAGGAGGAGGAGGATGGGGATGGTGGAGAGTCTGCTGTTGTGGATGAAGTTGGGGGTGACGATGTGGATGATGAATCAGTTGAGGTAATTTTTACAGGGAAAAAGAAGGCCAAGGGCAAGAAAGTGTCGTTTCAGAAGGAGGAAATCGACAGCGGTCTAGATGCACCTGCTGATTTGGATGAGCCGAGTGAACTGGTTTTCACAGGAAAAAAGAAGGCCAAGGGTAAGAAAAGTGCAATTGAACAGCAAGAGCATGAATTTCAAGAGGTGAAGGAGACCCTTCCAGAAGAGGAAGAGACTATTATTAGCTTTAGTGGTAAAAAGAAGGGGAAGAAGGGTAGTCAGAAGAAACTTGATGAGGACAAGGAGCCTTATTTTGTTGATGTAAAGGGAGACGGTGATAATGATGACGATGATACCATTGGTTTTTCTGGAAAGAAGAAGGCCAGAGGTAAGAAAAATGCATCGTTAACAACTACAATGTTGAATGCTGGGCTTTTAGATGAAGAGGATGGGGAAGGAGATAAATCAGTGAACAGTTTTCCATTGGAGGAAAAACAGGAGGACAGCGAAGTAGATGATTTGATTCAATTTACAGGGAAAAAGAAGGGGAAGAAAGTGAAAAGGACAGGGAAGATGGTGGAAGGCAATGCCAATGCTGATGCTAACGATGATGTGTTCACGATTGATGAGAGTCAAAAGCAAGAAGAGCCTGCAAGTGTTAAAGAGCCTCTACCTTCTAGTGATTCTGCTGTATCTAAGAAACAGAAACAAAAGAAGAAGAAAAGTGGAAGAACTGTCCAGGAGGAAGAGGACTTGGACAAGATTCTAGCTGAGCTAGGCGAAGGTCCAGAACTGTCCAAGACTGTGGTAGATGAAGTGCCTAAATCAGAGACCATTGAATCTGAACTGTCAAAAGCAGAAGTATTGCCAGATGAAGTTGGTGCTGAACCTGAAGGGCCTGGGGAATCAGCAGCAGCAAAGAAAAAGAAGAAAAAGAAGGAAAAAGAGAAAGAGAAGAAGGCAGCAGTTTCAGCTGCTGAAGAGAAGGGCGAAGCAGAGAGCAAAGAGGAAAAATCCAAGGAGGTTAAAGGAAAGATTCCAGACAAGAAGGTTCCAAAACACGTCAGAGAAATGCAGGAAAGGTTGGCAAGATTGAAAGAAGAGGAGGAGAGAAGGAAGCGCGAGGAAGAAGAGAAGCGAATAAAAGAAGAGGAAGAGCAGCGTAGATTAGAAGAATTGGAAAGGCAGAAAGAAGAGGCCAAGCGCAGGAAGAAAGAACGAGAAAAGGAAAAACTTCAGAGGAAGAAGGCAGAGGGTAAACTACTAACTGGGAAACAGAAGGAAGAAGCTCGCAGGTTGGCTTTAATGAGAGAGCAGTTCCTTGCCCAGAGTGGGGGTTTAGCTGATGTCTCAAAGGAGGAGCAAATTGCTTCAGCACCCAAGAAACCAAAGTATGAGACAAAAAAGAAAAAGCGTGGTCCTGCTACTACTGATTCTGCAGCTTCTCAGCAGGCTATGTTAACAGAAGACCATGACATCCAAGATGAAACTCCTCATGAGGCATATGATAGTAAAGCAAAGGAAGAGACCAGTGCATTGATAATCGAGCCTGTTGAGAGTGAGGCTCACATGGATGTGGAGCAGGAGAAAATGGAAACTGAAGAGGAAGAGGAAGATGATTGGGATGCTAAAAGTTGGGATGAAAAAGATGTGGCTTTACATGTTAAAAGTGCTTTTGCTGAAGAGGAAGAGAGTTCCATAAGCAACAAAATTATCAAGAGTTCTGCTGGGCCTGCATCTAAATCTGTTGTAGCAAAAAATACAGCTGCTGCATCCATGCCTAAATCAGCACCCATGTTGAGTGTAGCAAAGCCTGCCCCCCCTGTTAAACCATCTGTGCCTGTAAAGCAGGTTCAGCAAGTGCAACCTGAAAGTGAAGAAGACTCTGAAAGTGAAGAGACTGAGAGTGAAGATGAAAACACAGAGGATACCAAGCAACAGGCAGCATCAAGGAAGCGAGAGGCGAGGAAAGCAGAAGCACTATTAAAAAGGAATGCGGATGATTTGCGTTCACCTATTTGTTGTATTCTTGGTCATGTCGATACGGGTAAGACAAAGTTGCTCGATTGTATTCGGCGGACAAATGTGCAGGAAGGTGAGGCAGGAGGGATCACTCAACAAATTGGAGCCACATATTTTCCAATGGAAAACATACGGGAGAGGACAAAAGAGTTGAAGGCAGATGCTGATTTAAGGGTACCTGGTTTACTAGTAATTGACACTCCTGGGCATGAATCTTTTACAAATTTGAGAGCTCGAGGTTCTAGCTTATGTGATATTGCGATATTGGTTGTTGATATTATGCATGGCTTGGAACCACAGACACTTGAGTCCCTAAATCTTTTGAAAATGCGGCATACACCCTTTGTAGTTGCCCTGAATAAGGTAAGCCTGTATTGTAGTTTCAATGTGTATTCACTATCCATCCGCCCTTAATATTAATGAGAAGTTTCCTATCTTGAAATTCATTGACACAAAGGGTTTTCACTGTGTGCTTGACTTATTAAGGTGGACAGGCTTTATGGTTGGAAGGCCCGTCCAAATGCTCCTATAAGAGTGACATTTAAGCAACAGTCAAAAGATGTTCAAAATGAGTTTGAACACCGGCTCACTCAGGTTTGGCTTTGATAGGATTCATTTTTCTAATAGGATGCATAGAATGAAAAAGTCTTGCATTTTAAATTAGGCCTTGAAGATTGGAAATATTTAATCAGGCTTTCACACTGTTCTTCAAACTGAACAACTTTTTGTAATGAATGTAGGTTATAACAGAGCTCAAAGAACAAGGACTGAATTCTGAGCTGTATTTTAGAAATAAAGAAGTGAAGAAATATGTCAGTATTGTGCCAACTAGTGCAATCAGGTATGACCCAAGCTTTTCCAAATGATCAAAATTCACCGAACTTAGCACAAAAGAAAAGTCAAAGGTGAAGTTATAGTGGTTATTGTTCATGTGTGTGTGTGTGTGCAATTACTGCATGGGCTTCAAGCACAGGGCTGGATGATCCATGCATTACTGGATGATCCATGCATTAGGGATCTAGGGTTTTGTCAGAGGAGGATTTTAGTTTCTAATAATCATTTTTTCATTTGTTTAAGTCCATGCTAAGTTGAGGGTACAGTATTCTTGATAGAAATGTTTTTCAGATTTTTGGCTGTTGGGTTGTATTTAACATTTATTGTTTGTGGGTTTCAGTGGAGAAGGTGTGCCAGATCTCCTTATGTTACTTGTGCAGTTAACACAAAAAATGATGGAGGAAAAGCTTATGTACATCAGTGAAGTTCAGGTAAGTTCATTCTAATCATAACCTCTTTAGACATTGCTAAGATGGATGTATTAGTTTATTCATTTTCAACAGTCATTGGAGGTATAGCTGATATTGCTGGGATTTGATTGTTTGTGGCCTTAGATGCTTGTAGTAGTTTCCCTGCATGATATTATGGTGGATGGATGTGGGTTTGTTTTGTCCTAAGAGTATTACAAGTCCAGGTCAAGCTGAGCTAGATGGTTTATTTAGTTTTTTTTTTGCATCAGTCTGAAATTCATATTTCGATTTTCCAATCAATGAGGCGTTTTTTTACTATGTATGATCTGATTGTTGCCTCATTTTGCATACGTATCTATTAGGACTGTTACAATCCCATTGGACAAAGATCAGTTTTCAGTTTATCTCCAATGGATCTGTATTCTCCATTCCATGGCTTCAAGATTGAGGTCAGCTCATAGGATGAAGCCAAGTCTGATTAGCGCCTCATTATTGGTGTCCCATCATTTTTGCGTGGTAGTCAGCCTACACAGGCACAACCAAGAATACCTTTGTAGCCTCATCAAAGCTTAGCTTGAATATCCCAAATGGTGGAAGAACCCACCTGAAAAATTTCCTATTAAAATTCAGGACTAGACTTCACAAATTTCCAATGCTACCTCATGTTCAATAATTCCGAGTCCACATACAATTACACAACTATAGTACATATCATAAAGTATGCATGATTCTTCTATCAGTTTTGGCTAGGAGATGGGAGGAAGCTGGGGACAAGGGGGCCCTGGACCCAAATTCATGGACAGTGGCTAGCAATGCAGTCATTTTTATATAGTTAAATTTAAAACCAGAGTGGGGGTGTCAGGACAGCGCTCACAGTATGGTTGAGGGGCACTAATCAAACTTAGTCAAAGGGGTTTGAGACCACATGGACACTCACACTTAATGTCATTTTACATAATTTATATCACTATGTTTTCTCCAACACCAAGTCCTTACTTTTCTGACAAAATCTTCATTATTCAGAGAACTAATGAATTAATGTTTCATATCAGAAATGAAGATAAACAGCAAGCAAAAAATAACGAACAAGACACAACATATACAATAATGGACACAACGAATTATCCTGGGAAAACCCTCCAACATGAGGGAGAAAAACCCAGCCACAAATATATCACTTATATATATAATGAAAGAGCAGAAGACTGCTTTACAATTTGCCCAAACACTTGGCTAAACTGAAGTGATGATCAGAGCATCTATCCATATGCAGATCATAATAAATTCCTTAGTATCAATCTCTCAGAAAATAAAAGATATCAATCTATCATCATACGAATTCCTCCTGGAAGAATAATATAATTGTCTTGACCCTTCATTGTCTTGCCATTACATAGTGAAGACCCTTTGTTGTCTTGACCCTTCGTTGCCTTGATGTTACAAAGAAGATGAGGTTATGCATTGAGTTGGTATTTATTTATTTCGAATACAAGAGAGAAAGATAACTCCTGCAGCTATAACATCAACACTCCCTCTTAGCTAGGGAGTTATCTTTCCAGATATTCATGTCATGGAGTCTCTCAACATGACACCTGCAATGGCTACACCCATTTGTGAAAGAGAGTTTATCACAGAATCTTTCAATGTGATAATGTCATGGAGTCACTCAACATGACACCCACAATGGCTACACCCATTTGTGAAAAAAAGTTTATCACAGAATCTCTCAACGTGATAACATCATGGAGTCACTCAACATGACATCCACCATGGCTACTCCCACGTGTGGAATGAAGCATGTGCACAAGTACTCATCACGGAGTCACTCAACGTGATGTTGTCATGGAGTCTCTCAACATGACGTCCACCATGGCTACTCCCATGTGTGGAAAGAAGCATGTGCACAAGTACTCATCACGGAGTCACTCAACGTGATGTTGTCATGAAGTCTCTCAACATGACGTCCACCATGGCTACTCCCATGTGTGGAAAGAACAATATCTCTTAAGGGCTTTCACCTTATATTTCCCTGTCTCAGAGGAATATGCATTTAGCACATAGTAAGGGTAATAAACAGCAGCATATCATCTGACCAAGCATATCCTGCATTGTCACAATATAAAAAATGGTTATAGTCTGGTATGCAGCAGTAGCAATTGTCTGCAGATAACTAACAAAATTCCTGATATAAAACCTTACAATGCAATCTTCATAAAAATTTCACAAGCTAAAGCACAAAATGGAAATGGTACCACCATCTCATCTGAGCAAAACAAATACACTGTAGAATTAGTATGTCCTAGGGGTGACAGAGCAAATTCCAATCCGATAAGAAACACAATAAAAAAGAAAAACACAAACACCTTCGCTAGAAATTAAAATTTCAGAAGCTGTTGTCCCAAACTGTTTTATCAATAAAACTTACTAGAATCTACCTTACAGTCACAATATCATCAATCTTTAAAATCATCCTCACACATTCTGTTGCCAAGGATATTGCACTGGTACTCACTAGCAGTGGTTGAACCACATTCTCTTCTAAAATGTTCATTATCCGACCCTTCCTAACATTGATGCTTGTGTTTACCTCTCCATTTGCATGACAGAACCTGGCTCTGATACCATGTTAATGATTTATATTAGAAATGAAGATAAACAACAAACAAAAAATAATGAACAATAAGACACAACAAATACAATAATGGACACAGCGAATTATTCTGGGAAAACCCTCGAACTTGAGAGAGAAAAACCCGGCCACAAATATATCAATTATATATATAATGAAAGAGCAGGAGACTGCTTTACAATTTGCCCAAACACTAGGCTAAACTGAAGTGATGATCATAGCATCTATCAATATGCAGATCATAATAAATTCCTTAGTATCAATCTCTCAGAAAATAAAAGATATCAATTTATCATCATACGAATTCCTCCTGGACGAATATATAAAATTGTTTTGACCCTTCATTGTCTTGCCATTACAAAGTGAAGACCCTTGTCTTGATCCTTCATTGCCTTGACGTTACAAAGAAGATGAGGTTATGTGTTGAGTTGGCTTCAATAATATATTTATTTATTTTGAATACAGGAAAGAAAGATAACTCCTGCAGCTATAGCATCAACATTAAGAAATATTTGAACAACTCTAAATTTAAGAGAAGATGCCCCCAAGTAAACAAACACAGGACAGTTGTTTTAACAGTCTGTTTTGCCTCCAGTACCATGTAAGCATTCCTTTCTTCCAAGATCAATCATTTGTACATGTGTTCATTGTGTCTGTCTGGTCAAAGCATTGAGACAAATCAAAACTGATATTAAAGAAACTATGGGGACTTCCAGGCATCCCCGTGGCAGTTGAGAGACTTCTAGAGGTAACAATGCCATCCCAGGCATGTTAAGGCATTTCGGTCGCCAACAGGGTTTCTCCTGCAGATTTCTGCAGCTTTTGCAGGGCATCTCTAAAGCAGTTCTACTCTGTTGGTGGCAGTGGGGGACATATCACTCCTTTCCTTGTTTCCGAAACTATACATTTTTAGGAAAGATGCTTCTTCGTGGAACACTGGTATAAATTTATGCTCAAATGTTAAGTGAAATCAGAAGCCTGAGTAATGTCTCTATGAGTATGATGCTTTTGTATCTGGCATTGGTGAGTACTTGTTTTAACTTATAAAGGTTTTAGTTTTTTCACTCTCATCTAGATATTAAAAATGATGAAATCGGTGAAGAGATAAACTATCCTGGTATGCTTCATGCAAGAATCCTTACCTAACACGTTTTAAGGAAAGGGCCTTTATAAAAGTGTTTTTTAAGGCATTAGTAGGGTCAAAAAAACATTCACACAATCAAATCCAGAAACTTCATTGCAATCATATGGATTTTGGAAATCTAATAGCTTTGAGTGTCAAATTTGTCTTTGCAGATTAGGATTGTTAGACTTAATGTGTCACGATAGGAAGTAACTGTATAGAATGGTGCCTTGGGATATCATGCCCATGATCCTCAATTAGTAATCTTATTAGTTATGAAATATATTGTTCAGAGGATTGTGTTAGCTATTACTTGTCTTCATATCAATGTTATAATGAAGCAGCTTATGTTATGGGGTTATCATTGCTTATTATGCTATAAGATATATTTACCTTCACTCCTTTGGCCACATGCAATATCTGTATTGCTGATAGATGCTTATACTAGTTACCGTGTGACCTTTTTTGTTAAATTATTCATATTAAATGAAGAGTAGCGCTTTGTTGATATGGTGAATGAATTTAGTTGTATGTGATAATTCATTCTTGGCATTTCTCTTCACTATTCAAAATAATAATTTAATAAACAATTAAATTTCTATATGTGCTATGCTGGGAGAAACTTTGTATTATAAGTAATTTGCTTTTCTGTTCAGAGGATTATGTTCTTGACTTATGGTTACTTTAGCTTTCATTAACAATATATAGTACAGCAGAATGAAGTTCACTAAATATTTAAAGCAATATTGGGAAAATAAATCCAATTTGTGAAGTTACACAGGCACCTTATTTGTAGTCATTCAAAGACTCATTATAATGCCCTTGACCTGAAAATATTGTGTCTTACATTTCTATTTATTTGCAAGTTGCAACATCTGTGGGAAAGTCTGTTCTTCTAGTTAAATTTTAGCTTTTTATAAATAATAGGATTTGAAAAGTTAATTTCAACAGTCTTTTAGGTCATGAAAATCATATTTTGTCAGTTCTGATGGATTCGAATTGTTATTTCAGTGTACCGTCTTGGAGGTGAAGGTTATAGAAGGATTGGGAACTACAATTGATGTTATATTGATCAATGGTGTGCTTCATGAAGGTGATCAGATTGTGGTCTGTGGAATGCAGGTGAGCAAGTCTAATAAATACTTGCCATGTTAAGAGTTGGTGTTAGCATAAACATTTGATGCTTGAGTGGTTATCTAACCTTTGTTATAAATGCATTATTATTAGGGTCCCATTGTGACTACTATCCGTGCTTTATTGACTCCGCATCCAATGAAGGAGCTTCGAGTGAAGGTGAGTGACAAAGTATTGTATGTAACATTTAGAAGGTTTTAGGATTACCATTTTCTTTGGAAGCTAATTCTATGGAGCTTTATTAGGAAAGCCTAGCAATTTTACTCCCATGTTAAGTTTTTGAATGGAAATCTGTGCTCTAGAATTGCTTCAATATTGCTTGTGTGAAAGAAGACTATAAAATAGGATTTCTGACTTTTCTTTATAATCAATATCTCTATATTCTCTTTCATGCATTTTGCCAAGTTTATATGTGAGCAAATTCTCTTGTAAGCTGAAGGCTTTTTCTTTTTGATCATGCTGCCTACATTAGGGCATATGACATCATAATTTTCCTGTACCAGAATCTCTAAATATTTATAATGGTTAAGCAGAGAATTGGCAATCAGACTTTTTGAAGAGCTGCTATTTGAAATAAGCTGAACCAATGCAGGTTAATGTGCTGCATGTAATAAAGATGAGGCATTACAAGGGGCTTTTTAATTCTATTTGGAAGGGTGGTGGATGACCAAATGGATAGGAGTGAAATCTCAGCTATAGTGTTAGACGACAGAAATGATCAAAATCTTCTATGATTGATTCAACAAGGCACATTTAGAAGTAAAAAGCCTATGGTGAAATACAGTGACCTTAGTATGCTTGAACTTGCTATATCACATTGCCCGATGTCTGTGCTAATACTTAAGCAGGCAAAAACACTTCAAGAATCTTCATGATTTTATTGGAGAAGAAATTGGGAATTAAGATTGGAGGTCAAAGACATTGATAATTTATTAAATCAATCTGCCTGGGGGAATCGGATCTTATCAGTTAACTATGCTGAATGATGGGTTTGATTATTAGCAGTGTTTCTCTGAGTTTTGTGGCAATCAATTTTTGTCTGGATTTTGGGGATGGTGGAAGGATATCTGTTAAAATAATACATAGAATTAATAGTTGGATTAAAAAAGAAGAATTTTATCCAAAAAACAACAATAACATGAACATGCCAAAGTATTAATAATTGAAATATTAAAGGTTTTAGACAATAACAATTCATTGATTCCACAATCCATTTAAAAGACTGATAATCATTCCTTGATTTTTGTTGAGAGATGCCCAAAAGATACTGCATCATGCACATAACATAGGTGAATTGAGAACCAAGCTGGAGATTGCAGTCACTCTTCACTTGTTATCTCAAAAAATTCTCCTCTTGCTATTCTTCTTTTGTGCTGGACAATGGATAACAGCAACTAGCATAGATTTTAAGGGTCTTCCAGATGTAAATAATGCCTGCTACAGATAATCCAAGTTAATGAATCAGTAATGGGTGTCTCTGTGGGTATGGTTTGCTAGTATGGCAAATATTTTGGGAGTTATGTTCTAGGCATGTTTGTACATATAACCTATGTTACCCGGGTTTTTGGAAGGGGGGATGGGGAAACGGGTTTCTGGCCTCAACGCAAACTCCTCATCACTGGAACTATTGGATTCCTCAAGGTCAAGATTGGCCAAAGGAACATCAACCAGCCCTACATCTGAAGCTGTTGCATCCTCATCCTCATCAATCTGTGACGGTTCCTTTGGTCGGCCCTACACATGCAAAAAAGTGGCTGTTGGCAGGGGACACTGGGACCTCTCTGTTGAAGTCCCAGGGTAAATAATTGTGTCATTTGTTCGTATGCTTTTCTGTATATTGCATTTATATTATTCTGGTTTAAAACATCAACACTCCGTGTCCCGGAGGTGAACGACGTTTGATGGGTGGTGTGACTGGAGACTTGGGGATGACGTCCCCACGTCTTGGGGACGTCCTTGTTTCGGGAATGCTCGTCTTGTGGACGTCCCCATTTCGGGAATGCTAGGGTTGGGGGGGTCGTGTCCCCATGGAACACTGATTATAAATTGAAACACGATATATTAATATATCTAAATAATACAAAAATGTTTTACATTTTAATATATATGAATTATGAACATACACAAAGTTGAAGTGAAACATATATCATCTTTTTGACATATAAATATCCTTAGGTGTCACATGTTGATAGTATAAGATAATTATAAATATTACAATGATGTCCTTTTTAAATAATTCAATAAACTTACAATATATCACCATCTACAATAATATTACCATTTACCACTCATGATGTTTTTAATGATTAAATATTTTATTATCTATATACTTTCAAGTAGTCAGTGATAATACTAAAAACTTATAATATGTAAAATTCAATTGTTAGAAATAGCAAGTGGTAATATTATGAACTTTAAAATATATTAAATTTAGAACTTCAAAATATATTAAATGAAATAGTAAATAGTAAGGGCATTAGAGATATGAATTGAATCAATGCTGGCTGATTGTAAGTCTGGAAACAGAGGATCCTGCCTTATTGAACAACCATCTTGCCCTGTCCTTCGTCAATATTTCCTGTGCTATTATCTTCCATTCATTTATTCTGAAAAAAGGTAGGGTGCCGTGATTCCAAAATGTTGGGTACGAATTTGGAACACAAGTAGCACAAATACATCAAATTGCCAGCTTACATTGTGTCCATTGGTCAAATTGCAAGCAGCATAAAATGTCATTCCTACTCCTAAAAGTCGATATGATTTCTTTTAAGAAGCTAAATTAATAATAAACTAAAATTAAAATTAAAATTTGAAGTTTTAATGAAGGTCAAGGGGCATGTGAACACTGAAATGTTATGTCCATTAAAGGAAGGAGAAGGAAATATGAATGAATTGAATACATCTTATATTATCTAATTATTATTCCTTTCGAGCATGGAACTAAGGTTCAATCTGACTTAAGGACAAAACTGTTAATATTTCAGACTTTGAAAAGAAAATAACAATCTATAGATGATCTTTTAGAACTAAGATTTAGGCCCTTTCGAAAATATAGATGAATAGAAGATAGATAATACCCGGTTTAGATGCTACAAATCTGCTGAATGATTGTAAGAAGAAGCCTTCAATCCAATGCTATTATTCTGCTCCAATCGGCTCTTTAAGTCTGCTACAATTTGCTTTTCAAGGTCTGCTATAATGCCTCTCCAATTCTGCTACAATATATGAACTTAGGTCTGCTCCAAGTATGTATTTAGGTCTGCTACAATTTGCTCTTTAAGGTCTGCTATAGTGTTGGAACAATTATGCAATGATGATCTGAATTATAAGTCTGCTGAAACCGAAAAATAAGGCAGCCATGTTATGTTTTTGATGATGCCTAATTTGCACTCCTCGATCCCATATAAGTATGCCTCAAGAGAGGTCTCTTCAATATGATAAGGCAGCCGACTTGCATATGCAAGTCGGTTTTTATAATTATTGTTATTCAGCCGCTAACCTCAATAGATAGCTGACTATAATGCAGGTCGGCCCTCATAGCAATTTTAACAATTCAATATGCAAGTCGTCCCTCTTCTCAATCATAATGTGATATGTCATATAATAAGTAGCATACTTATTATTTATTTTAATCTTTGCCAAGTCCATAATATTAATAATCATTTGCAATGTAATTTATCTTTGTCCAAAGGCCACAAATATTAACAAAAACTCCTTAAGGTCTGGAATGAGAGGATGGAATCCCTCCGAATTACATAATTGAATTAGAGGATGGAAACCCCTGATTCAGATCTAGGATGAACACCTAGAGATTGCATGGAAGTTTCATGTGTTAAAAGACAGTTAGAATTGCTGTCAATAACTATTGTTATGGTTTTCGACACCTTTCAAAGACAATGCAATTAATTTCATTTTCGTGCAAATTGAAAGTTAACTTATTAGCCACTGCTGAAGATAAATCTGAATTTGTGAGTAGAATTCTAAATACAATATCTAATAAGGAATCAATCAAGTTAACTAACTTTTTAAAATTGATTTCATCCAGAAGCAATAAAATTAAATATTATGTTTATTTATAAATTGAGTAGATTTCATTATTGTGTGCTTGGGGTTCAATATAAAAGAAAATTTCCGAACAAGACATTACATAAATATGTCTGGTTTCTTTACCGAGTTTGATTGCTGTTCCTAATGACTCCTTTTGCTTTCATGGCTCCTTTGCTATTCCTGTGGTTTGGCCAACACACCAAATGGGTGAAATAACAGTTGTTTAGGGTTTTTGGACATAAGTAAGTTTGAAAGACATGTTGAAAACTTCATCAGTCTATAGGATTGTCATAGAAAGTTCTTCAAAATGTTATTTCTGACCTGGAGTCACCCAGGTTTGTTTCTTGATGATTAAACATGATTCAGGTCCAGAAAACTGGAAAAACTATACTATAGTATCATCAAGGCATCCTTGGATGTAGAAATTGCTCACAATAGAAAATAGTTTGTAAATGTTGAACGGTCAAATAGTATGAGAACAGACACCAGGATTAAATTTTTGAAACATTAGGATAGAGGCTGGATAGAATTACTATTTATGGAGTAAAAGCCAAGGGATTGAGTTTTGATTTCATGATTTAGGGGTAGTTCATGGTGGTTACCTACATGGTTGTATGTAATCTTGAAAGCCTTATTTATGGTGCCATATTATTTAAGATAGTGTGTGGTAGTGAAGAATCTGAAAAGCTCCTTATAATAAAGGAGAATGGGAGGTATTTCTGATCTACTTTGTTAGAATACAAAAATCCACACTTACTAATCTAGATTACTGAATGAAGTCTTATTGATCATATTATTTAAATAATATAATATATTTCATAGCTTAAGATGTTCTTTGGTTTCAGGGATCTTATCAACATCACAAAGAGTTAAAGGCAGCACAGGGAATCAAGATAACTGCTCAGGTATCAATTTGAGGCTAATAATTTAATGCATTTGAGCATAAATTTTCAAATTTATACAGACAAAATGAAATTTAACTGCACTTTCTTAATTTCAGGGTCTTGAGCATGCCATAGCAGGAACTCAGTTATATGTTGTTGGACCTGATGATGATTTAGATGATGTTAAAGAAGAAGCAATGCAAGATATAAACAATGTAATGTCCCGGATTGACAAGAGTGGGGAAGGAGTTTATGTTCAAGCTTCAACTCTTGGATCTTTGGAGGCTCTACTTGAGTTCTTGAAGACCCCAGCTGTGAGCATCCCGGTTAGTGCAATTGGTATTGGGCCTGTCCATAAAAAGGATGTCATGCGTGCGAGCGTAATGCTTGAGAAAAAGAAAAAAGAGTATGCTGCAATTTTGGCATTTGATGTCAAAATTACTCCTGAAGCTCGGGAACTAGCAGATGAAGTTGGTGTCAAGATATTTGCTGCGGACATTATTTATCATCTGTTTGACCAGTTTAAAGCATATATGGACAATCTTAAGGAGGAAAGGAAGAAGGAGGCTGCAGAAGATGCTGTTTTCCCCTGTGTCCTGAGCATTTTGCCAAATTGTATTTTTAACAAGAAGGATCCTATAATTGTTGGTGTTGATATTCTTGAAGGCATTGCAAGGGTGAGTATCTTAACTTAGTCTATTTGGTGTTATGATTTATGCGTGTAAAAGATTGTTTTATTGTTTTTTATTTGTATAAAGTCATATGCGGTGATTGCATCTACAGATTGGCACACCATTATGTGTTCCCACAAAAGATTTCATAGATATTGGCAAAATAGCTTCAATTGAGATCAATCATAAAGCTGTTGACATGGCTAAGAAGGGTGAAAAAGTGGCCATGAAGGTACTTTGAGAAGCTGTCTTTGTTTTTAATAGTTTTCTATGATTTTTGGATGCTATATTTTGAAATTTCTTTGTTAATCAATTATCATACAAACTTCACAGATTGTTGGGAGCAACGCTGATGAAGCACAGAAAATGTTTGGTAGGCATTTTGAAATGGAGGATGAATTTGTGAGTCATCTCACTAGAACATCCATAGATATATTGAAAGAAAACTATAGGGTAAGGTTATTGGATACCCACATTAACATGATTTTAGTGTATTTACTATGTGTTATGATAATAAAGCATTGGTGCTTTTCATTTTTGGCTGATAAAACAATTTTTTGAAGTCTAAAATGGAATATTCTTTTTTTATTCAGGATGATTTGTCCAATGATGATTGGAAACTCGTGGTGAAATTGAAAAAGCTGTTAAAAATTCCTTAATCCATCACTAATGGTGCATTCTAGGATGGAACTTTGGATTTGAGCAAAACCTTCTGATGAAAAGGGGAAGACGCACCCTGTGCTTTACAAGCACCACGTTCAGGATAACAAATGGTGAACTCTGTTGATACCAGAACATTAGCTCTGCTTCCTAAGTTTCTGCATCCTAAGCCGCTTCTATATGTTTTTCTATGTGACCTATGTGCTGCATATCTGGCTACAATAAGACGGTAGAGAATTTGAGATCCTCTCTACTCAGGAGGGCATTTGAATGCCACTGATGTTTAGCTCGTTTTCTAAAATTTAATAGTCTGAAGGGGCAAGTGTGGTCTTGCCATTTGAGAAATGGAAGAGATCCAAGAGTATAGATTTTGTGTAATGATCTGTTTTATGATTTCTTGAGATAATGAGGAAAATATCATGAAAATGTTGTTTTAAATAAATTCATATTTTACTGCAATTGTACGAAACCAAAAATATTACCATGTTGGCGAAGTCATACGAAATGGTCTCAATATTTATTGTCATTTTGCTTTGTCTTGTTTCATTTACCTATTGGCCCAATTCTCAAATAGAAAATGTTGGCCCAATTTTGTCAATCTTTACTTGGCAGTAACATAAAACAATTACAGTTTTTCAAATATATATATTTATATATATACTAGCAGAAGCAATTGCACCTCAACAAGGTGCAATGGTTACACCAAAAGGGAGATATAGCCAGGTAATATATTGAAGGGCGGGGAGATGATTTCGAGTAATTTTAATCCAATGTAAGATGACAATCAGCTTAAATCTGACATGTTAAACATTAGTCCGATACATTGGTCACTGCTATCATATAACTTTTCCACGTTATCATGTATGGATTAGATTGTCAATTATATAGAATGGATTCGATTCTAAACAATCTGTTTCATTACAACAGTCAATATGCCAACTCTCAGAGTGTATTGCTAGTAATTTGAAGAATGTAATAGAGGAGACAATGATGGCCCCAACATTTGATATGTTTATTGTGTTGAGAATTTGGGTGCATAAATTTGATACTAATGGCTGAAGTTGTTCTCAACCCTTTTTCGAAGAATGTAGGTGTACCAAGGTCATATTTCTTTCTGGGGTTTAGCTGAAAGGAGAAGAAATTCAGGCAATTTCAACACTCGAAGACACTTGTTTTGCCTACTCACCAAATTATTTGCAGTTGCAATTGCGAAGATTATAATGGTCGAATAATGATGAGTGATCGCCTGAAATTCCACCAAAGTAGAAGTTTAACGTAAAAGTACTCCTGCACCCAAAACACATCCCGTTGTCCCCTACCATCCCTATCCTCGAAACTTGGGGGAACATAAAGTGTAAACTATGTTTAAAAATCTGATGAATATGGCTAAAGCTGATACCATACAAGAATACAATCCAAGCTTATTCCACACTACTTGGAATGCAGCCCACATCCTCAATTAATATTAAGAAATCAGAAAATGTAAAATCTATACGGAAACAATGGCAAATAGGAAAATCAATCTTTTATATGGAAGTTTTCAATCGATGAAATCACAAAAGGTCTAGATGTAAGGAACTAGGAAATCACAATTTGAAATGGTAAATATGAGAGACATGTAATATCAAGAAATTTTTCAGAAAATAATATGGTTTTTAGAAGTTTAGTGCAGATCCTGAAAGCAAAGAGAACATATGTCTCACAAACACTGTCAAAAGGTAAAAGCACATTTCTAAAACTAAATGCTGTGGGTCAATCTTATGCAGCACATTTCGAAAACTAAATGCTCTGGGTCAATCTTATGCAGCACATTTCAAAAACTAAATGCAGCTGCACCCATGTAGGTGCACTCCCATCCAAGTGCCTCCACCACTTCATTGAAATTTGAGGCAGTTTTGAGCGGAAATCCTCGGAACAGCAATGCCTTAATCTCTTTTAGCTGATTGCCAATCCACTCTCTGTTGCTGTGTATAGTGTGCAGAAAGCAGGGGAGGCTCATTTTACCTTGGAAGCAGGAGGTAGCAGAACCATTGGGAAATATATGCTTTCATGGCTGCTATTGTCTGTAATTACTTGTTGGTTGGGGTTCGTCCTTGTTGGAAAGGACATTTCTGCAACTTTTCCTTAATGGGTACTGTAAATTTTCCCCTCTACCCTCGTACTACAACTTACAGACACCCTGTCAAAGGTATAAACGCCTCCTGACCAGAGAAATAGATGACCTAAAAGCTTGAAAAAGCATCTAATAATTTAGATAGCCTGATAAAGGACTGGATCAATTTTGGCACATGCTTCGTGGATTAGACATTAAAAATTATGTTCGACACCAATAGTCTGTTAAGCATGGGACAATACTAAGTTATTGATAATATTGATCAATAAATATGATGAGAAGCATTTATTCTGTCAATTTGGCAGGTGCCCCACGGAATTGACAAAAAGAAAAGCAAAACAAAACTATCAATTCTTTTGCGCAGTTGGCGTGATAAGCATGGTGCTCTTAACCCCAAAAAATAATGGTGCTCTTAACCCAAAAAAATATCTGCACAATTGCTGTAGATGGAGAGCCAGATGCACATTTTACAGTATTTATTAAACTGAAAATAAAAATGCCTTAGACATGATGAATATGGGGTCTTTGTTCCCTTGTCTGTGCAAATCCTAATCCCCCCCAAAGAGCTGTAAACACCAAATGAATGAAGCATGGCATTTACATTTCTAAGAGCAGTGGATCTATAAAGATAGAATTCTTTTGGCAATAACAAATTCACAACTCCAATAATCTTCGCAATAGAATTTTCTTTATCTACAACTGCTGATAAGTGAATTATCCAAGTACAGCAGCAAGCTTAAATTTTTCAGTTTAAGATGCCAACTCAACCACGTGGGCTCCTATTTTTTTTTAATTTGTTTTTATTGAAGCAAAATATGCAGCTACATATTGAAAAGATTTCCCTACATCAAAGCTACACATCCTCTCAATCATGCATTGTTAAGTGTACCATATCTCTTTAATTCCTTCTGTTAATTATGCATTGTTAAGTCTACCACATCTCTTTAATTCCATCTGTTTAAAACATTTTTAATCAAAAGTACAGAATTTCGGACAAGTTTTTTAGGACTATAAGTAAGAATAGAACTGTTTGACAATATGCCACTTAGAGTCGGAGCTTCACAACCTGCAAAACCTATACAAATTCCGATAGATAGATTATCAGATTCATAAGAAGTTGAGCAAAGACCACAAATTATCAATTTTTTAAACCAGACAGATGGTCAAAAAATCAAGTAGAGGTCATAACCATGTTTTCAACTTTTTACTTGTATATTGCAATGGTTGTCCGTGTAGAATCCTCCGATGAGAGGAAATCCATTTGAAACTGTAGGTATGTTTGCCGTTGCGCCAAAAGCTCGAACTATCAACGAACGTCACAAACACCAGATTTACCCAGATCCATGGTAACCCCAAAGGAGGTGCTGACCACCAAGTCAACAATCTCCCCCTCAGCACCGACTGAGGGTTCCGCACCAACGGAATGAAGGAGACTTTCTCCCCCTCAGCACCGACCGAGGGTTCCGCACCAACGGAATAAAGGAGACCTCTTGGGATTCGAACCCATGACCCAAGGCTCTGATACCAATTGTAGGTATGTTTGCCGTTGCGCCAAAAGCTCGAACTATCAACGAACGTCACAAACACCAGATTTACCCAGATCCATGGTAACCCCAAAGGAGGTGCTGACCACCAAGTCAACAGAAACCCCATTACTTCACATGAAAATTTGTAACTTCAGATCTGCAGATAGTCCACAGTTAACAGAATCATGTCACTTTATTGATACTACAAACTTTAAGTCTAAAAGCAAAGGTCTATTGCCTTAAGATTTAGAAACCCTCGTTGAAAAGAAAATTTTAAATACCAAACCCATGGGGCAAGAAGCCATTCTTCATCAATACATCAAACTATTTCTATAAAAGAGCTTTTATCAAACAATCCCAACAAGAGGTGTTGTTGAAGAACAACTGGAAAATTTGAGTTTGCTGCCAGCAAAAGAAAGATTAACTGTGGAAGCCGTATAAAGTCCTCCTTTGCCTCTTGAGGGCATAGACAACATCCACGGATGTCAATGTCTTGCGGCGCACATGTTCAGTGTAGGTGAGAGTGTCTCTTATGACATTCTCCAAGATCTTCAGATAACCCCTGTTTTTTGCATGGATCAGGCCACTGATATGCTTGACACCTACTCTCCTGAGTAAATGTCTAATGGCGGGCTTGGTGATGCCCTGGATGTTATTGCGGAGGACTTTCCTGTGCCTCTTGATACCTTCTTTCCCCAAACCCTCGACGTCCTTTCCTATGTGTGACATTATTTTCTTCTTGGTTATGTTAGTTTAATGCATGAGGTGGTCGCACTTTAGCCAGCGAATTCCTTGGAGACTGTGCCAGCAAAATTGATTAATCGCAGATACAACCCGCTTGCTGGACGTGGGAAAGCCTCTGAAATTTGACGTGAGAGATGTCGATTCCGTTGGGACTCCCACTTACAATAGCCTTTCGGCTAATTACTTTTTATTTGCTCCAAAGGAATTTATGGTTTCTCATATTTGGTAGCACAAATAAATTGTTGTAGCAACTTTCAGGGGCTTGTTGCATAATAATTAGAAATAGTAGAGTAGAATAGATAACTCTGCTAGCACCCCCTTTTAAGAGATACATAAATGTGATGGAGTTCGAAAAATCTTGCTGAATGCACGAGATGTATTTTTTAATTGAAGGCAAGACCTCATTGGATGAATATGAATAAGTAAAGAGGGTCCAACCAAGAGCATCATACAGATTGTATTTTAACAGCTTTGAATGAATTGATTCCCAAGATTATATGGGTATATCAGGGTGCCACGACGTGCTGGGCCTTTGGCAGATTCTTTGAGTCTCAAGCTGAGCTTGGCCTGCTGAGGCCTAGGGAACTTGGTTGTGAATCTTATTTTCCGCCAGTTTCGCCAGGCTGGGACTCTCAAGTCCCAAGCCTTAGACCTGGCCAGCCAAAAATCAGAAAAAGAGTTTCTGGCTTATACAACTATTCAGGCACATTGGACTTTGATAGGTCTTCATAGTGAGGTTCTAAGTTTCTAACAGTAACAGAAACCTTGAATGGAATCCCACGTACTTGATCCTTCGTATTCCATTTTAGGAGAGTACGGTTTTCATCCGATTTATGCATGTTGCAGAGCTTGGAAACACTCTAAAAGAGTTTCTTAGCTCCTCTGTTTGGATCATTTTCATATTTATCTATCCTTTGCTATGGAATATTCCTTCATGTCTATACTTGAGCTGGGGTAGCTTATTTTCTCAAATGGGGACATTCCTAGCTGCCATTATTCATCTGTTGATCTGTTTTGGTTGGTTATGTTTTTCACTTTCAGACAGTCTATTCTTATTACTCCAGGGCATAAGTAGGTGGTTCTAAAGCACCCCTGGCTGTAATAGAAAAGTCTCCTCGTTAATTTACACTAAGCCTCTAATTTAAGGACCTCACCTCTCTCCATCCAGCACAGTTATTAGGCTTTGTATGATTGCTTTATTGCAGTTCTGTTGATATTTGAGGATTGCATAGTCTACCTCATTTAACACTAATGATTTAATTTAGTCTCTCATTTGATCATGCGTGCACATTCTTCTTCCTCCAATCTCAAATCTTCACATGTGTCACCTATTGAACAGATAGTTCAAGGTCTCTTGCCTTATGTTTTCATGGTTAAAAAAGGAAAATTAAAAAGCTTATATTTCTGTTCCAACTGTAAGTTGAGACATTGGAAACTAGTTGAATCGCTAATATATAGTAGTAGGCTTTCGTTTGATGTTCCTCACTTGCAATATATCACACCATACTACCATAGACCTAGACTGCTAAATTTGCTTGAGATTTTCTACATTTCTTCCAGTCTGATTAACCTATTTTTAGTCATTGCAGGACATTAATATAGTTTATTTCTTTCTAGGTCTGCCTGAGGGAACTCCAGTGATCTAGATTCTGGAATCTACTAAAACACACTACAATGCAACCAAAAATATCGAAAGAAGCAAAATCATTTCCTGCCCTAAACTTTCCCTAGATTTAAAAACACCTGCATTTTCCTTCCTCTAAATTCCGATCTGCAAGTGCATCACCTTTTTGGGTTGAGATTGGTACTTTCTCTTCCCTTCGTGCTATGATGCATCAAAACAGAAAATGAAAAAAGCTAATTATTTCTGTTGCAACGGTAAGTTGAGACATCAGAAACTTGGTGAATGATCAAACTAATGTAAGGCTTTCATTTGATGTCCTCTCTACTTCCACAAAATCACACCTTAGACCTAGACTGTAAATTTGTTATAAGTTTCTTCCATTCTTCTTGTCTCATTATTCTGGTCATTCGGGGACAGTATTATAATTTATTTATTTATTTCTAGAATTGCTCAAGGGGAAACGGCAGTTGATCTAGATTCCATAGTCTTCTAACTAAATTGTTTCCTTCTGTAAATTTATTACCCTTCAGGGCAGCCCAATATACCTAAACAAAAGAAAGCCTTCCCTAGATTTATGGGTTATCTGGGCTATACGCTTTTCCTCCCATTTCTGAGTCTATTACTTAAAAATGCACAGTACCATCTGCTGTTTGGTCACCTCATTAAATGTTCAGCATTAGGGCATTCCGTTTGGACCCCAAGCTTTAACATGTATTTTGTACTTGGTTGTTTCCTATGAGTTGTTATTACTTCACCATTCTTTACAAGCAACCACTGTGTCGATGTTTTGGAATTGCCCTTCGAGCAATTTCTTTACCCATTTTCATATTAATACTGATTGTCTAATGCTACACAACAGCCTAACAAGCCATACCAGTTTATTGAGGCCTGAAAATGAGATGAAAAGAAGATGAAAATACGGAGTAGGGTTTTAAGCTAAACTCAAAACACAGATAACACAATGAAGTTATCTTGGGAAAAACCCTCCTCTCCGAGGGAAACAACCCAACTCACAAAAAATTATGATGCCTTTATTGAGATTCAACACCAATTACAATATCTTGCTCCTTATTGACGTCTCAGCTTGACAGTCAATAAGTCTTAACATTTTGATCATTAAGATTGCTCAATGATCATATACAATGAAACAAAGAACAACTTAAATTAATCACGTTACACAAAAATGAGATAATCGCATATAACATAGCTCACTCACATAGCATAAATAAAATGTCTGCTAAAACTCTGATGCACAGATGTTGTTCTCCTTTAGAAAATCACTTCCTAGAGAATCAAATGCAAATACTAAAGAGTGCTCTTTGATAATACTTCCGCAACAGCAATAAAGAATACATACAAAAATATTATTATAGCGGCATACCAAAAGAACTAACTCAAAATGTTAAGTCTTTTTCGTTATAGAATTCACCGAGGAGAGGAATATGAAACGACACACGCCTAGAGGTGTCGTGAAGTGTAACATTAAATCGAAGGTGCCATGAATCATTAATGGTGATGCTAGAGACAAAACGACAAACCAAGTAAATGAACGCATAGCCTCCGCACCGGCTGAAGACTCCACTTCAATATCTTTAATCAACACATATGCAAATGAAGTGACTCAGCAGCTGAGTCATAAGCCAGGGAGGCCAAAACATAAAAGACAAGAATACGAGCCAAGAAGAAAATATACGGGCGAAGCCAAAGTTCGAGCACCATAGGAATAACATGGAATGAATAGCATCAACACCAAAAATATGCTGAAGACCATAACAATAGAGGCATGACTAGAATAGGAATACATAGCAGATACAAACTATTGAAGCATCGAACAATAGAAGAATCTCAGATAATTCTCGGCAATCATCTCAAGTAAAAGATCTATCTCGCTGCTACATGGTTCAACACTCTCTCTTAGCAAGAGAGATCTTCAAAATGTCATCTCATGACAAGTGCATATAGCTGTAATCAAAATGAATGTCAACAAAATCTCATCACAGTTTTTTTTTATAATAAAATTGTTATCTCAATATAACAATATTCACCATAGCTACTTCTAGAGGTGAATCAAAACAAACAGAAAATAAAATCACGGAGTCACACACATGACTTCCACCATGGCTACTCCCAAAGGGTGGATCCACCATAGCTACCCCCGGAGGGTGGAACAAGGGATTTCATATCTAACTTCTCGCAGAGAAGAAATCATTAATAAGAGATTGCACCTTGAACTTCTCTAATAGAAAAGAACTCATTAACAAAAGATTGCACCTCGTTCTTCTCTCACATAGAAGAACTCATTAGTCATATATAAATAATCACTGAAGTTGAGATTCTCTCTCCGCAAGAGAATCATTCTCCACGATACCAAGCTTATTTCGGAAGTAACAAAACTTCACTCTTGGAAGTAGCTTGGTGAGAATGTCTGCAATCTTCTCCTTTTTAGAAATGTACTTGAGTTCAATTGCTTTCCTTTGAACCGTATTCCTCAAACAATGATATTTAATTTTCACGTGTTTGACTTTGTCATGAAAATTTGGATTAACCAAAAGCTTCACATAGCTTTGGTTATCACAAAGAATCATAGTAGGTTCCAAAGGTTGGCCAAACAAACCTGCAAGTAATTTTTGAAATCACACAACTTCTCTTGCAGCCACACAAGCTGCAACATATTATGCTTCAACTGTACTTTGTGCAACACAAGATTGTTTCTAGCTTCACCAGGAAATCATAGTTGAACCTAGGCTAAAACAACATCCTCAAGTGCTTTTCTTGTCAGGCACACACCCTGCCCAATCTGAATCAGAGAACCCCTACAAGTTGAACATGAAGAATATTTTAAACCATATCCCACTGTACCACAGACATATCTTAATAGGTGTTTTGTTGCCACAAGATGAATTTGTTTTGGTTCACACATGAACTGACTCAAAGTATTAACATCATAATATATATCGGGGCTTGTGTTAGCCAAATACATTAAGAAACCAATTAGCTGCCTATACAGAGTAGGATGAACTAAATCTAAAAAAGTTGCATGCTCATGTAACTTTTTCAGATTTGCTTCCATAGGAGTCACCATAAATTTGTCAAATCTCTTCAAAATATCTATTAGAATTATTAATCTTTCCTTGGTTGTATTATTTATTTATTTGAGGATAAACCAAGGTATCCTCTTTTATTGTAATTTAGGAGATTCCTATGGAATCCCTATTTGTATTTTGTCCTCTAGTCCAAGTGGGAGGACATGTCACATTTTGTAATTCTTTTAATAAGGAAATTAGCTTTTCCTCCTTAAAAGGAACTTGACAGTTTGCGCACACCCATTATGGATGATGACATTCTTAGATTGGTGGGTTATTTAGTAACTCCTCTCCTCATCTCTATAAAAGAGATGCTCTCCTTTCTTATTTTCTCTCTATGAAGTTATTGTAAATGACCTCTCTCTCTCTCTCTCTCTCTCTCTCTCTCTAGCTTTGCCATTTTCATAATATCACAAAGGGGTTTTTCTTTTCTTTTCTCCTTTCAAAATCTTGTTGTCTCCATTCTTTGGCTATTGGGTTTGCTCCTAGTTCTTGGTTATCTCATGGTAATGCATTTTTTATTCTCTCCCTCTCTCTCTCGAATTATTATTTCGTTCCTTGCTCTTTTTATTATTTTTTACATGATCCCAGAGCATAGGTTGCTAATCCTTGTTTGAGTGTTGATTGAAGGTTACCATTCTTGGGAGCTCACCTCTTGGAGAATTTTGTTTGACAGAGCAACTTAACTTCATTTTGCTAACCTTTTTGTGTACTCTAACCCTCTTTGGTCGGCTTGTCGCCATAAAGTTGCATTTGATATTTTTTTTGAGTTTGGCTGGTTTACCGCCAAACCCCCCTTTTTTTTGCACTTGTTTTGATAGCCTCATTGGAGCAAAACCACAAGGCTTATCATTTTATTTATCTCACCTTTCTTACAAGGTACTTTTCCTATTCGATTTTGTTTAAAAACTAATCTCTATTGCAAGATTCAAAACAATTTATATTTCAAGTTTTCTAATCCCTTTGCATGCACGCTATTTCATTTTTTTGGTAGGCACATCTCCAATCTCTTACTGTGTTATTTTAATCTCTAATCTTGTAGGTGTGTATTTCAATTTTTAATAATCTCTGTGCATGCAGAGATAATTTCATTTGTTTAGGCATATCTCCATTATTTTATCCCTATTATTCTAATCCTTATTATTGCAGGTATATTCTATTTTTTTAATTTTATTATTCTAACTGCTCAACTTATGATAGACACGTACACATTTATTTATAGCTTTTGAACCCGTCAATATTGTTGGGTGGATATTTTGCAACCGACAGTTTTGGGAAAAAAAAATCTAGTCGCAAAATAGGTATACCAGTCACAGCGTATGAGACAATGTCTCTCCTACCTTAAAAGGAAGGCTCTCCCTTTTCACCGTTCCTTGGATCAACTCAAGGTAAGCAAGAAGTTATGAGATTACCAAATAGGATGTTACAAATATTCCTTCTTATCTTTCAAGAAGGAATCCACTTACCCAAGAACGACTAATGGGCAAAGTTTTAATATCTAAACTACACATCTATCTAAAAATTGGAAACAATGATACCAATAAACCAACACCAACTCACATGTTGAATGAAAATGCGTGAAAATAAGATGGTAATATAACCTACAGTCACACCTAGTTTTATATTACCACAATCGCTCCCAGTCATAGCTTCGGCTCCGATTGTTTTTGATATTCACTTTGCTCTTAACAAAACACAAGAATCACATAAATATAAAGACAGTAAAACCAAATTGTAGTCATAGCTTCCAATTTGATTCACCACAATTGCACTCAGTCACAACTTTAGCTCCAATTGTTTCTTTCTATTTATTTTACTCCAAAATAGTACTACACAATCACAGTTATGGTTGCACAAGTTTGACAGGGCTTTCTTGCATAAAATAAAGATGGTTTTTGCAATGAGAGAGACATTCCTTTTTTAGGAAAAGAAATGAGAAAAATGAGGAAAAAGTGGGAGCAACTCAACCACTTTGACTCGGTAAAACTAGGTGAGAAGAATTATTGGATCACATGTCATGAGGATATGCAATCGAATTACATGCAATTGCATCACATGCAATTCATTTTCTCCAATTTACAAAGCATGAAAACTAAAACAAAAAGGTGAAGAAATGTGAATAAACCCTTGGAATTGTCAAAGAAGACCTTATATTTGACAATACGATCATGAACCATAGAAAGATATGGAATCTTCATTGTCTTTGAAATGGCTTCAACCGTGATTGCATTCGTATGTGCTCCAAATTCTTTAGAATCAAAATCAGCATTAACTCTGTCAGTGTATTCTGTCGTCATTTCCTTTTCAGTGAAGATCTGGAATCACGAACCATAGAAAGATCTGGAATCTTCATTGTCTTTGAAATGGCTTCAACCATGTTTGCATTTGTATGTGCTCCAAATTCTTCAGAATCAAAATCAGCATTAACTCTGTTAGTGTATTTTGTAGTCATTTCATCTTCAGTGAAGATGTTATCATCTTTGGTAAGAACCTTGCATCCTATTTGCCTGAGATTGATGGTGATGTCCACTTCTACTGCTTGATAGCTCTCCAAATCCCCTTGTAGCTTTGACAAAAGTTTTTCCATTCCTTGGACTTTGTCGAGCCTTTGCAAGAAATTGGTCATGTCAACATACCCAATCTCTATATCTAAGATTTGATCAAGAGTTAATGAAACAAGTGAGGCTGTGGTATGAGCCATCTCTTTGTCATATTGACATTTCATCTTTCCTTTGACATTTGATGGTGCTGACATATCCTGTGCTGCAACATGAAAATTCCAAAGGGTAGATACATCATATGAGGAGACTAGTTCCATGAGAGGGTTAGACTTTGGTTTGCAATGATAGATCTATGAAGAACAAGGTGTTCAGAGTATTCATTAGATACTCATAAAACACATGTTGGATGGAAGTGAAACAAATAGCACATGTATGTGGGAAAAAATGACAAAATCGAACTTATAGAGATGGATTGCATGTGGGGCTTTGTTTGTATGGTCAAGAATGCAAGTTGGATGTATATGGACATGTGTCAATGATAATTTTGGTATCTAAAAGAGTGACCTTTTACCAAAATCAGGTTCTTTAGAGGTAATTACATGTAGTAAAAATGACATATTTTTTTACATGTAATGGACTTGGGAGATGCAATTACATGTGTTGAAGAATGAAGGCATGAATGAAGGAAGCATGTACGCACTTGCATTCTTTAGAGGATGACTTCAACTTTCTTCCAAAAATGAAAACAACACAAGCAACAAACAAGCAAGCAAACAAAATGAAAAACAAAAACATACCTCTTGCTATCGACTCAAATATGACAAACTTGAAACTAATCTTCTACACGCAATTCTATTTTTGAGTGTAGGATGATTTTTATACATTTGATAAAAGAAGATTTCAACTTATTTAAACACAAAACACAAAATACATAGGCTGCATTTGAACAAATGGATAAAAATGAGCCATAAAATGCAAAAATGTAGTAAAACAAATGAGAAATACAAGCAAAATCAAATACATTTACTTACTTGGAACTCAATGAGCCAAAAATGGAAGAAGAAGAAGTTGGTATGAACTTGTCTTTCCCAAAATTGGATTTTTCAAGTACATTTGCATACAACAACTTAGAAGCTTTTGACCAATTTCAAGTTGCAAATTGTGGTCTCAAGATGCAAATGCATGAAATGTTTTTGCATGTAAATGATGTAAAACAATCTTTCAAACACTCTTTATGCAAAATGTTTATGGCAAGTATGAGTTGCTGGACATTTTTGGAGAAAAATGCACTTGAATGATGCCCTTGCATGAAATGTTTTGGCTGAGAATGCAAAAAATGTGCCCTTGGAAAGAAGACATAAGCATTTGAGAGCAAAATCGGACTCTTCAAGTGCATACACATGGTTTATTCTTGGCTGAAAATACCTTGCTTTTGATGGAAGAGTAAAATCACACTCTCAAGATGTATATACATATTTTATTTTTGCATGCAAATAACTTAGAAGAAGACTCCAAGCAAAATCGTGGTCTTGAGATGCATTTACATGTAACATTTTTGGATGCAAACAATGTCTTTGATGTAAATCACACTCTCAAGATGCATTTGCATATGTTATTTTTGAAAAGAAATGCCCTTTACATGCAAATCACACTTTACAAGTGCATTTACATGTGTTTTAAAACTTGCTTTTACATGTAATGGACATAACTTGAGCTTTTGCAAGCAAATCACACTCTCTAGATGCATTTGCATGTTTTATTTTTGACATCATATGCAAACCGCACTCTCCAAGAGGGATTGCATATATGCATTACATGTTTTCTCATCAAGTTTTAAGCCTTTTACATGCAAATCAGATTCTTTAGATGCAATTGCATGTAAAGTAGAAAAATGAAGTCATGTTGTTGCATTGCACAACTTAAGTGATTTATTTAGCACATGTCTAATTGTTTATTGAGTCTAATATTACTAAAGGAGTCAATAGTAACATTTACACTATATAGTTGTATATATAATGTGTAAATATTATTTCATAAAGTAATATTTAACTTATATGTTTATAAAAATATAATGTAAAACTCAACATTAAATTAGAACTATATAGTGATAAAGTCATTTGAGTGAAAAATTTAAAAGCAACTCAACATTAAAATATAACATAAAGTGCATTATAGTCACTTAACTGATAAATTTAAGTGATAAAGTAACTTAAAAACATAACATAAAATGAATTTATGTTATATTTTTCAAAAAGTGCAACTCAACTATATAAAATAACATCTATTTTTAAAAAATATATAGCTGAGCTCCGAGAACACTTTTGGGCACTTAAATGATCATATCTTTTGATTGATAAGTCCGATTAAGTCCTAAGATAGATCAAATAGAAGGGAAAATTGAAAGCAAGAGATTGGACGAAACAAAAAGACTAAAAATAATTAAACACACTAAAAAATACGCCAAAGGACACTGAAGGATTCAAAAATCAAGTATAGGAAGATAGATTGAAAAAATGAAAAAGACTTGATGAAAGCCTTCAGCAAAATGATTCGCTAAACATATTGAGTTCAATTAATTGATCAATATTGGCTAATTGAATAAGGAATTGACATAGAGAAACACATAACTAAGTTCAAAAGTTTCGTACTGTTACCTACATTTTGTGGTGACAAAATGCAGGACAACAACTGGCTCTATCTGGAGAATGTTACTCATTTGTTCTTGGAAACAAAGAGTGACATAGAATCTGGTTCTCTAAGTGCCTTTATATACTCCATTGGGCTATAGAGTCAGACGACTAAAAACAAAAAGACTAAAAAAGGATGACGCGACCGACACAAAGAGAACCAAGAACAAACTTGTGCAAATGCACTTATTGAAATCAAAGAAAAACTTACCTAATTAAAACTATCCAACAATGCAACTTTTCAGATGAAACCATTTACTGGTTCAACAAAATAGCTACCTTTTTTTCAGCAGCTTGCAGTACCTTGCGTGTTTATAGGCAACCTTGTACAGATGGAGAACAAACCACTGGAGCAATGATGTCAATGCCCGATGTAACACCTCCTAGAAGGGTAAAAGCACAATCATGTGTCACCTTTTAGGCTAACTTATCAGCACAACTGAATTTTAGTATTTCTAACTAAAAAATAATTTTGGTCAAACATATGGTCTAGCTAGATTCATTTTAGCTAAGTTAGATAAGTGATTTAACTTTTCCAATTGGAAATGTCTACTAAATGCATGTTTTATACCACTTTGGGTCCAATTACCATAAAAATAAAATTATTTCAAAAAAGTAGAGTTTCAATAACTCTTAATCTTTTTAATGATATTTTTTATAAAATAAAAAAATACCCTTTTGTAGAGATCAGAGTCAAGAATATCCTCATATAGATTTTATAGTGTTTTAATTAGACATAGTTTATTGTAATTAAAAAATATTGCAAGTAGGTATTTTAACAGTCAAGGAGATGTGATTTAGACAAAGAAAAAAATAGTAAATCATATTAAATAAATTTAAAAAATATATGGTGCACTAGAGGAGAGAGTCCCCTTCAAGAATATATATTTCTTTTTTTGATTGGGATGGATTTTTTATAAAAAATATGTTGCGAGATGAAAACTGTCAATTTCAGTGAGTTGGAAATTGAATTGTTATAAAAGAGAAAATATAGGTCGCAAACCAATTTTTATTTCTTCATGCACTAGCTATATATGTCATTTATGACATATTTTTAAATTAGGGGAAAAATGTTTATTTGCATATAATTTTTTGGTGGGAACTAGACCCTTAATTTTTAGCAACTGAAAAATTGTCTTTACAAATTAAAAAAAACATATAAATTCTTATTAAAAAAATATTAAAAATATTAATCATAAATTTCATATATTTATCACATTTAATTAGTTTACATCATCTTCAAATTCTAAACATAAATGTCATTTTTATACTATTGAAGTTGAACAACTTTGATATTGTTAGCTTTTTTCGTTGTAAAAGGGTGACAACTTATTGTGCTTTTACTTGGAAGAGATGAATAATTTCACCTTTTTGAGATGAATCATATGTATTGCTTCTCCAAGATAGGTCCATGAATTGAAATTGCTCCTGTTGAACTGCAAATGTATGTTTAGCCTTTTCTTCAATTGTATCTTCATGTTCAGGTACATGTGGAATATCTAGCTGCCCGTTGACCTCCAACCAAGCCAGATGTCTTATTGGACATCCCCTTGATTGTACAAAGACTACAATTTTCTCGTATGTTGTAACTTGCTTGACTAGTTCATCAATAATGACATCCTCAAGTTGATCAGGACATGTTACCTCATTGCTTCCTTCTACATCATCCTGGTTACAAATTTCAGACATAAAAGAATTGTCTTCAATATTTGAACAAAATTCCTCTATGATGTTCATGATTAGATCCTCATCAAGTTCTGGGGTAAATTTTTCATGCAACACTCGTTCAAGTTCATGACCTTGAAACGAAGATGCACTATTTTCAGCTTGACTGAGACCTTCATGCATTTTCACATGTACATGTCTAACGACATGATCATCTTCATTTGCTTGATCATTGGAAGAATGAGTTCCATCTTTCTGATTTTCATCAATGACTTTCTGAGACTACGTGAACCATAAATAAGAGTCGCTAGCCAATTCTGCTTCCTTTTCCTAGAAGAGAATAACAAGATCACTAGCCTCAGATTCAAGATGCTTTGTTGTTTCCTTCATTGATGGTGCCTCAATAGAATTTTTCTTTGATGATGAAACTAATCTTTGTTGATTCTCACCGGCAGGACTACGAGAAATAGTTGGAAGGGGTGTCCTTTCTACATCCTTGTGAGGAACAAAGAACATACCTTGAGCTATTTTATTTTTGAGAGCAAGAAACTCATTTGCCAACCTTTGAACTGTAGGATCCGTCCTTGTGATGGGAGAAAATGTATCAGAAGAAAGATAACTTTCTTCAAACTTGTTTGCTTCAATACTTATCTGCCCAGAAAGAATGAGATCATCTTCAATTTCAATTGCCAATGTTTGTACAACTGCAAGAGTAATCGAGGCTGCTCTTCTCAACATAAAATTGACTTTGGGAATTTATGCATTTACAAAGAAACACTTCAAATTTGCAGCTGTAGGCTGAGTAGGAACTGTAATTCTTTGTGTCAATTTGTTGCAATGAGCAACAAATTCATGCATAGGCACGCGAGATGCCTTCTTCAGCTAAGTGACTTGGACCAATAGCGCATGAGCATCTTCAAGAGGCTTGAACCTTTCTTCAAACTTGGCTATGAGAGTAACCCAGTTTGTGATGGTCCATGGTGCAAGATGATAAAACCAATCAACAACCAAACCTTAAAGAGTTTCCACGAACAACCTCACAGATACATCCTTATGTTCAACACCATGAACTCTGCACGCAATGTAAAAAAACAACTATATGTTCATCAAGTTGTTGCTATCCATCACCGAAGAACTTAGGCAAATTATTCCACAAGCCACCAGGAAGATCATCTAAAGGCAGAGCTAGATTCAACAGACCAAAAGTATTTCCCCAAGGACCTTGGAACATTTACATGTCCTTGGTAAAAGCTTGAAAACTAACAGAAATTAATTACAATGAATATTCACAATGAAAAGGACACAAGTATACTTCAAATGAAAATATGAGGCTTTTGAATGCACATTGTGTTTCCAGTAGAGTTGCCAAAAAATGTTGGGAGGATATTTTACAACTTACAGTTTTGGAAAAAAAATCCAGTTGCAAAATAGGTATACCAGCCACAACGTATGAGACAATGTCTCTCCTACCTTCTCAAGGTAAGCAAGAAGTTAAGAGATTACCAAATAGGATGTTATAAAATTCCTTCCTCTTATCTTTCAAGAAGGAATCCACTTACTCGAAGAACGAGTAATGGGCAAAGCTTTAATCTCTAAACTACAATTTTGTCTAAATGTTGGAGACAATGATACCGATAAACTAACACCAACTCACAGGCTAATTGAAAAGTGTACCAGGTTGGCTCTAAGACCTATTTATCTATTCTATAAGAAATACCTCTACCATTGGGGCACATAGACTTCTAGAAGTAGAGATTTTCTAACTATTCTAACAAAGTGCGTGAAAATAAGATGGTAATATAACCTAAAGTCCCAACTTCTAGTTTTATATTACCAAAATCACTCCCAGTCACAACTTCGGCTCTGATTGTTTCTGATATTCACTTTTCTCTTAACAAAGCACGAGAGCCACATAAATATAAAGACAATAAAACCAAATTGTAGTCACAACTTCCAATTTGATTCACCACAATTGCACCTAGTCACAACTTCAGCTCCAATTGTTTCTTTCTATTTATTTTACTCCAAAATAGTACTACACAATCACAGTTATGCTTACACAAGTTTGGCAGAGCTTTCTTGCATAAAATAAAGATGGTTTTTACAATGAGAGAGACATTCCTTTTATAGGAAAAAAATGAGAACAATGAGGAAAAATTGGGAGCAACTCAACCACTTTGACTTGGTAAAAATAGGTGAGAAGAAATATTGGATTACATGTCATGAGGACATACAATCGAATTACATGCAATTGCATCACATGCAATTCATCTTCTCCAATCTACAAAACATGAAAACTAAAACAAAAAGGTGAAGAAAAGTGAATAAATCCTTGGAATTGTCAAGGAAGGCCTTATATTTGATAATACAATCATGAACCATAGAAAGATATGAAATCTTCATTGTCTCTGAAATGGCTTCAACCCTGATTGCATTCGTATGTGCTCCAAATTCTTCAGAATCAAAATTAGCATTAACTTTGTCAGTGTATTTTGTAGTCATTTCCTTTTCAATGAAGATCTGGAATCATGAACCATAGAAAGGTCTTGAATCTTCATTGTCTCTAAAATGGATTCAACCCCGATTGCATTCGTATGTGCTCCACATTATTCAGAATCAAAATCAACATTAACTCTGTCAGTGTATTATGTAGTCATTTCCTCTTTAGTGAAAATGTTATCATCTCTGGTAAGAACCTTACATCCTATTTGCCTGAGATTGCTGGTGATGTCCACTTCTACTTCTTGATAGCTCTCCAGATCCCCTTGTAGCTTTGACAAAAGCTTTTCCATTCTCTGGACTTTGTCGAGCCTTTGCAAGAAATTGGTCATGTCAACATACCCAATCTCTGTATCTAAGATTTGATCAAGAGTTGATAAAACAAGTGAGGTTGTGGTATGAGCCAGCTCTTTGTCATATTGATATTTCAACTTTCCTTTGACTTTTGATGGTGCTAACATATCCTATGCTGCAACATGAAAATTTCAAAGGGTAGATACATCATCTAAGGAGATTAGATCCATGAGAGGGTTAGAATTTGGTTTGCAATGATAGATCTATGAAGAACAAGGTGTTCAGAGTATTGATTAGATACTCATAGAACACATATGTTGGCTGTAAGTGAAACAAAAAGCACATGTATGTGGGAAAAAATGGAAAAATCAAACTTATAGAGATGGATTGCATGTGGGGCTTTGTTTGTATGGTCAAGAATGCAAGTTGGATGCATATGTACATGTGTAAATGATAATTTTGGTCTCTAAAAGAGTGATCTTTTACCAAAATCAGGTTCTTTAGAGGTAATTACATGTAGTGAAAATTACATATTTTTTACATGTAATGGACTTGGTAGATGCAATTACATGTGTTGGAAAATGAAGGTATAAATTAAGGAAGCATGTATGCTCTTGCATTCTTTAGAGGATGACTTCAACTTTCTTCCAAAAATGAAAACAACACAAGCAACAAACAAGCAAACAAACAAAATGAAAAACAAAAACATACCTCTTGCTATTGACTCAAATATGACAAACTTAAAACTAATCTTCTATATGAAAATTTGTTTTTGAGTGTAGGATGATTTTTATGCATTTGATAAAATAAAATTTCAACCTATTTAAACACAAAATGCAAAATACATGGGCTGCATTTGAACAAATGGATAAAAATGAGCCATAAAATGCAACAATGTAGGAAAACAAGTGAGAAATACAAGCAAAATCAAATACATTTACTTACTTGGAACTCAATGAGCCAAAAATGGAAGAAGAATAAGTTGGAATGAACTTGTCTTTCCCAAAATCGGATTCTCCAAGTGCATTTGCATACAACAACTTAGAAGCTTTTGACTAATTCCAAGTTGCAAATCATGGTCTCAAGATGAAAATGCATGAAACATTTTTGCATGTAAATGATGTAAAACAATATTTCAAACCCTCTTTATGCAAAACATTTTTGGCAAGTATGAGTTGCTAGGATTTTTGGAGAAAAATGCACTCTAATGATGCCCTTGCATGAAACCTTGTGGCTGAGAATGCAAAAACATGCGTCCTTGAAATGAAGACATATGCATTTGAGAGCAAAATCAGACTCTTCAAGTGCATACACATGGTTTATTCTTGGCTGAAAATACCTTGCTTTTGATGGAAGAGCAAAATTGCACTCTCATAATATAAATACATGTATTATTTTTGCATGCAAATAACATAGAAGAAGTCTCCAATAAAAATTGTGGTCTTGAGATGCATTTACATGTAACATTTTTGGATGCAAACGATGTCTTTGATGCAAATCACACTCTCAAGATGCATTTGCATATATTATTTTTGACAAGAAATGCCCTTTACATGCAAATCGCACTCTCCAAGTGCATTTACATGTGTTTTAAAACTTGGTTTTACATGTAATGGACACTTGGGCTTTTGCAAGCAAATCACACTCTCTAGATGCATTTGCATGTTTTATTTTTGATATCATATGCAAATCGAACTCTCCAAGAGGGATTGCATATATGCATTACATATTTTTCATCAAGTTTTAAGCCTTTTACATGCAAATCAGATTCTCTTGATGCAATTGCATATAAAGTAGGAAAATGAAGTCATGTTGTTGCATTGCACAACTTAAGTGATTTATTTAGCACATGTCTAATTTTTATTGAGTCTAATATTACTAAAGGGGTCAAAAATAATATTTACACTATATAGTTGTATATATAATATGTAAATATTATTTCATAAAGTAATATTTAACTTATATGTTTATAAAAATATAAAGTAAAACTCAACATTAAATTAGAACTATATAGTGATAAAGTCACTTAAGTGGAAAATTTAAAAGCAACTCAACATTAAAATATAACATAAAGTACATTATAGTCACTTAATTGATAAATTTAAGTGATAAAGTAACCTAAAAACATAACATAGAATGAATTTATGTTATATTTTTCAAAAAGTGCAACTCAACTATAGAAAATAACATCACCAGGACTGTATTTCCTTTTCATGTATTTTTTAAAACCATTTTTTCATGAGTAAACCGGTCATTATTTTGTGAGAAAATTAGTCATTATTTCTCTATCTCTTCTAGTGTTGCTTTGTCTTTCCCTTGTGTGAGCTTTGTTGGATTGGAGAGATAGGGTACTGAGAGGGGAGGGGTGAATCAATGCCCACAATTTTTTTTAACTCATAAACCTTAAACAACAAACAGTAGTAACCTTCAAATATAGATTGAATCAATTTCTTGCATCATTCATTCATTTAACTATCAAAGGTAAATAGCATGAAATCAACAATATAACCATCACATAACACAAGTATTTTGGTAATGCAGAAACCCTTGTTAGAAGGTAAAAATTGCGGTGGGGATGAAACCCACAAATTCTTGACTATTGCAGATAGAAAAGGTTTTCCTATTAGGGCTACACGTGGTGATCACTTCTGGTGATCTTACCCTATTAGGAGTAACATTTCAGATCGATTAGATTTACCTAGTGATAGGATTTTAACAACACTACTTGAGTGTGCACTCGGTTAAGAGATTTACAAAAAGATTGTTAGGTCTACTCTATTAAGAGATTTTACCAAACTCTGTTACAATGATTATAAAAGAATAGGAATATATCTACTAATGACAACTCTATCTTGTCTGATACAGATCAATGAAATACTAAATAGATATCACCTTTTTATGTGAAGATCTCTGCCCTGAACTGCTCGATAGCCTTGTCTGATTCTGCTTAATCTAAATATCTCTGATTACTGTTATGCTCTATCTGATAACTGATATTCTTGAAGTTTGGCTAATGCTTCAAGAACTTCTTTTCTTGTTCATAACTTCCTTGTCAAGCTTCTCTCTCATGCATACAAAAATAACATGAAATTACATTTATATAGAATATTGCTTTTGCCGCTTAACAAAATTAGGTTACAATATCTTAGAGAAAATCCTAAGATCTATGGTGTACACAAATAACCTAGATCTAGCAATTACATATAATCATCATCGCAATTAATGATGGAATCTTACAATAAATGATCCTCGATCTTGGTAAAATGTTTTATGATTCTGTTGTAACCATTTGCATAGATAAGTGTGCCATTCCTGATTACTATGTCATTTTCTATCTTTCTCGGTAAACACTATATATTCTGCTCAGTAATTATACTGGTGCTCAGTGTCTAGTCTGCTCGGTGTTTGTCACTAGGTATCGGTATACACAGATGCTTGGTAGAACTGCTCTGGTGCTTGGTATAAAGACTTAACCAACTAACTTGAAGTGCATGTAGTTACCGACTAGAGTAGCATAGGTAACCGACCGATGTCTTTGATACTAATGACAATATTTAATGCTCAAATAGAGATAACAATCTCCCCCTTTGGCATTAGTATCAAAACCATAAATGTATATAGACATTATGTCTTCAAAAATTTTCTATGTCTGCCATATATACATAACAAAAAATTTCTATACTCCCCCTCGGTGCATGCTCTCGGTAATGTGTAGTATACTTAGCATCTATTTACATATTTGGCATATACATTGTTATCCCCCTTTTTGATATTAATGCCAAATACAAAAAAAATGTATACTTATAGCTTATCAAAAATGTGTGGATGAGTTTTCTTCAATGACTCCAAGAGGTTGTCCCATTCCTCTTTCAAGTTGGTGAGAGCAATGTACTCAAGACCGACTTGTGCATGCATGTCAAAGATATTTTCCAACATAGAAATTTCTGGTGTTGCAACAAGTGTTTCCGCTTTGACAATGTGTTTCTCAAACATTTTTAGGTAGGGAAGCAACTCGGTTTGGAATTCTGTGACTTGATCACTAACTCTTTCTTCCTGTTTCCTGAGATCTGCTCTTAACTGCCTGAGTTCTTGAACTTTCAAGATATGCTTTACAAAAGCTTGTGGCTCGGTTAAAGCTACTTGTACACTGGCTGTGATTTCATTATCAAGCTGTTTAATCTTTTCCCCGATCTCGGTAGTGAAGGTTTCCACAGTGCATAGCTTTATCAAAATTTGACTAATTAACCGAGTAATAGATTTTATCTCATTGATTACCACATATAAGTTTACCTTGTTGATTGCCACTTCTTGACTTATTTTCTCTGCCAGCTTGTCTTGAATTTTAGATTCTGCCCTTTCTTTTATTCTCTTGTTTGCCTCTATATTTGTGGCATTTATTTCTCCAGCAAGTGTAGCAAGTTGGTCCATTATCAGAGTATCTTCATCTATATGTACCTCTGGTACAACCTGTTGTAAGATATCTCTTACATTTTCAAGTATTTCCTTACTCTTGCATTCTTGTCTTAGTTTTTCTTGTGCTGCCTTCCTTGTACACAACTCCCCATATTTTCTCAATTCCTTAGGGCTTAGGGGCCTAGGGTCACACTCAGGTATAACAATGATTTTTTCTAAGGTGACCGACCCTTTTCCTTGCTTCTTTTTCTTCTTCTTCTTAGATTCTTGAGGTGAGCTCTTTATAAATGGTACAATATCCTTTACCTCAAAACTTGGTGTAACCTGCCCAGTTGACACTATTTCTACCTTCTGCCTTGGTGACCTTAGTGTTGGTTGACTGTGTTAGAGCCTCTAATGTAGTGTCGAGTGGAGTGGCCTCAGTTACATTAGGATTTTCTTGATCCTTTGTTTATGTCTCTGTTGCCTCTTTCTCTTCAGGTTTGTTTGTTTCAATTGGTATCTATGCCCCTTGTTCCCCTGCTATATCCTTTGGTTTCTTAGGGTTCGAGCCATCGGGTTGTTCTTGTGATAAAATTTCAACAAGAATAGGAAGCTCACCCGGTAATGATGTGAATGCAGACTCGGTAACTTAACCTTCATCTTATGTATTCTTTGGTGCAATGTTCACATCTTCATCATCTCTGTCATTAGGATACCCATTAGTAATGTCCTCAATGAGTACATCATCATCATTTTTCTCCTTAGTTTGGATCTCTACTCGATCCGGTGAATCTTGTAATATTGTTATAGCTTCATTTACAAGTGTTGTATCAATCACCTTGGTAAATGGTACATTTGATTCTTTTGTCTTCTTTGCTAAATCACCATCATATATGTAGATACCTTTTCCTTTTGATCTTTGTCTCTTCTTAGACAGATTAAGAAATGCATTTTTTTAAGCTTGCTCTCTAGCTGCAAAAATTGATGTCCAAATGAGTTGGCTAGACTCATCAATATCTGCCAGATTTTCATCTAAAACTTGCATAGCCCAACCTTTTACTTTGAATCTCCTAGCATATGTATCCATAAAATCCTTAATTTCATCAAGAGTTAAATTTGGTGCTACTTGAACTAGGGCTTGTTCCCTCATTTTCTTCTCGGTGTCCAAGGCATATGACCACTTCTGATTTATTCTTTCTTCTAATGCCTTGGGCAGTGGTTGCCCAAACTCCAATGGAACACGTTTGAAGCTTATCATCATCTGGAAGATTGCGTCCTCAATTTTGTTTTGATCTTTGGTAGACATGTTGTCAAACCGACTGAGTTCTAGATCTGTGAGTGTTCCATGCTCAATTATATCAACAACAACTTCATCTATTGTTCTATCTTTATTACTGACAACCTTGAACTGATTGTTGTCATCTTCTTCATCCTCAAGGTCTTCTCTTCATCTAATAAATCTTCTCCTTTTCTTTGGTGCTTCGGCTGCGACCTTAGTTCCTCTTTTTGCATAAGTCTTGGTCGGTGTAGATGCTTTTTCTTTTATTACCTTTCTAGCTCCCTATTTTTGAGGTGGTGAAGCTCCGGTTGTAGACCTTGTTCGTGCTCTAGATTGCACTGACAACTGCTTCTTCTTTAGAGTTAGAGTGGGAGAAACCGGTATTGAATCTTTTTCTTTGTCAGACTCAGTTTCCTCACTATCATGTGCTTTGTCAGTCAACAGTAACTGACCTTTGGTTGCATGTTCAACCGGTGACTCGTCAGATGAGTCAGATTCATCTCCAATTGTTCAGTTAAAGTTTTCTTCATTTTCCTAGCTTTTCTAGTTATTTTTTCGATGACAAGACCTATTTTGATTCTTGTTTTAGCCTCTTCATAGGTTCCAAACCTTTCGGCCTTCTTGTCCTTCGATAAATCTAGTAATGCATTGATTGATTTCAAACCAAAATCAAGATCCATTTCATATCCCATGGGGGCTAGCCATTTAGTTCTCGGCTCAACAACTTTGATTAAAGTGTGGTTGGTGTCTAGTAGAAAACAAATATCCATCTCATACTTCTCGACCAGTGAGCTTGGAATCCTACTCCGAAGATTCATCTTGATCTTAAAATGCTCAAAGTAATCATCTACAACATTGTTCAAATTATCTCCCAGACTTGTCATTATATCATAAATTTGACTAATAATTGGTTTGTCGGTAGGCCAATCTATGTGACCAATAGAAGGAAAGAATTTCTTGAGATAGAAAAATAAACACACCAACAATGAACCAAACTTATAGGTATTGGACTTTGCCGACTTGATTATTTTCATATTCTCTTCAACCTGTCATAGGAGTAGCTCGACAAGGTCCAACTGGTGTCCCTTCTTTATCATTTTGAATGCCATATCCACAGCACTACACAGTACACTGTTCAGTCTACTTGACTGATAGAACTTATAACCTATTACATGAGTTGCAAACTTAACTTTTGGATCCACAATTGAATCTATCTTCAGTGCTCGGCCGTCGCATGCTGCACCTGTATTTTTCTCAACTTCATCTTGGGAGGAACTTCAGAATGCTTTTGCCTTGTCAGTTGTAGGATACCCTGTAACCCTGTGAATCATCTTCTTGGTTACCTTAATTAGACTATCTAGCCAAAATGTGCCCTCATGATAGCGGCTTATTACAACCCTAATCCATTTGGTTTCGAAGTTTTTCAAAAAATTTAGGGCATTAGTGAGTCCAGTCATTTTAACCTGTTTATGCTCTGGTTTCAACTTTCCATCTTCACTACAAAGTTCCTGGTATGCAACATACATATCAAAATATCTTATTTCACCTATCTTGCAGTGAATGTACGATCAAATGTCTTCGACTAATAAAACCCTATGTGGGATGCTCAAGAAAGCGCCCATTGAATCTATTTTTGATGTGACTTCCAGGTGTAACTTGTGTTTGGGTTCACTATAATTTTCTGATACAATAAGATTTACTTCCTCTTCTACAACTTTAGAAGTGCTAACAGTAGATGCCATTATAACAAACTAGGTTTTTGGTAAATAGTGATGAACGTGCTCGGTAGGGGTTTCAACTTACTCAGAATGTACGAAGAGTGTGCTCAGTTTGATCTGCAACTGCTTTAGATAATCTTGAAATTTTTTTTGCTCGAACTCCCTCTGTGAAATAATCGCTCTTCAAAATCACTTTGTGAAAATGAACTTAGTTCTCCGTGTATTTATAGCTTTTTCACATTCTCGCTCAAAACTTTATGTCATTAATGCTTGACCTACTTCCAGCTCGGTGACAATTGTCAACTCGGCGAATACCACAAACTTCCAACAGCTCGGTTAACACATGATTTATCACTTAGTTGATACTGATGCTCGGTTAACCTTGAATAGTGATTAGCAACGGGTAATCTTTTGCTCGGTCTAATATTTACTGACTATGTGACTTTGTTAGCTCAAAACATATAAACCACAATGCATCTTTATTCATGCAGATTTTGTATGTGCTCATCATATATAAGGAACTGTATGTAAAATATGATCATTTTGAAATGTCAGTCCCATACATACCTATATCTCCTTAAGTGGATGTGCCGATGCCACCCAATCCAGTAGATGAGGTTTCACCGACAGCATTGCTTGACTCTCCATTCTCATTTGATGCCTTCTTCCACATAGTGTTCTTGATTCTCATGATATCTGCAATAGCGTTTCCACTCTCAAATACATGTCCTTCTTCTGGTGCTCGGTCTCTGCAGTCCTTGCTTAGATGACCAACCCTATGACAATGTAAGCATGCCATTCTAGTGCTTGTCCAACTTCGTGATTGTCCAGCCCATCTTTTCCTCATACAATTTGCTACGATGTGTCCATGTCTACCACATGCAATACACTTAACCCAAGTATTGTAATCCCAGACATAAGAATTACCTTGTCTCTTTGGTTGATATGGTTTGGGTTTACTCTTCTATTTTGGTGTCCATACTTTTCTTCATCTTAGCTTTACACTCTTGTGCAGTGTGTCCATGTTTGTTACAAGTATAATAGAGTTTCTCCATGGTAGGATTGTTAGCAGTCTTATTCATTTTTTCTCTACACTCATAAGCTTGATGACCAAATTTTCCACAGTAATAACAGTAGCCATTAAACTTAGGAGTGACTGGAGGTTTACCTTGTGCTTTGCTTCTACAGACATTTGAGGTATGTCCCAGTTTTCCATAGTGATAGCATGATAGCGTCTTAGGTCTTTGATTTTGATTATTTTTGACTTCTTCAGCTTGTTTGGATGATTCTCCTTCGCCGATATAGCCTAATCCAGCTTTACTTCCAAATCTTCTTTGATTAGTCAGAAAATCAAAAAATCTTTTTAGAACTATCTTAAGCTAATTTCATCATTTCATTGTGCTGTTATTGAGTCTTTACTTCATTTCTCAGTTTCTCATTTTCTTCCCTGAGTATTCCAATATCCTCAAGTTTTCTTGACAGTTCACTATTTACTCGGTTAACTTCCTGATTTACAATCATCATCTGATTGGATATTTCAAAATGGTTCTTGGTGAGTCTTTGTATCTCACTTTCTTTTTCTTGAAGTTGTTCATTTATTTGTCTTCAGTCTTCGACAGCTAGATTCCTTTCTTGCTCAGCCTGCCTAGCATTGTTCATTACATCTATCATTCTCACCATCTGTGATTCTTGACCAATTTGTAGGGCTTTCACTTGTTTAGTTAAGTGAAGTTTCTTTTCAGAAAAATCAGAGATTGCACTTTCAAAACCATCAGAAATACTTCCTGAACTAGATCCTATGTGATCAAATACATCATCAATATCTTCTTCATGGTAACTGATGTCATTCTCCATAATAGCTAGATTCTTCCTTTGAACTAGTAACTTTTTCAAGTCATCCTTAGCTTTCTTATACTGGTCTATGAACATCTGCATTTGAATCTTTTGGTTCTCTATCGTCTTATCCAATTTATATCTCTCCATGGTTAGATCTTTACTCTTCAGTGGTTAAACCGTCCAATAAGAGATCTAAGCTCTGATACCAATTGTTGGATTGGAGAGATATGGTACTGAGAGGAGAGGGGTGAATCAGTGCCCACAAATTTTTTTAACTCATAAACCTTAAACAACAAACAGTAGTAACCTTCAAATATAATTTGAATCAATTGTTTGCATCATTCATCCATTTAACTATAAAAGGTAAATAGCATGAAATCAACAATATAACCATCACATAACACAAGTATTTTGATAACGCAGAAACCCTTGTTAGAAGGTAAAAATTGCAGTGGGGATGAAACCCACAAATTCTTTACTACTGTAGATAGAAAAGGTTTGCTTGTTAGGGCTACAAGTGGTGATCACTTCTGGTGATCTTACCCTGTTAGGAGTAACATTTTAGATCGATTAGATCTACCTAGTGATAGGATTTTAACAACACTACTTGAGTGTGCACTCGGTTAAGAGATTTACAAAAAGATTCTTAGGTCTACTCTATTAAGAGATTTTACCAAACTCTGTTATAATGATTAGAAAATAACAGGAATATATCTGCTAATGACAACTCTATCTTGTCTGATAAAAATCAATGAAATACTGAATATATATCACCTTTTTATGTGAAGATCTCTGCTCTGAACTACTCGGTAGCCTTGTCTGATTCTTCTTAATCTGAATATCTTTGAATACTGTTATGCTCTGTCTGATAACTGATATTCTTGAAGTTTGGCTAATGCTTCAAGAACTTATTTTCTTGTTCATAACTTCCTTGTCAAGCTTCTCTCTCACACATACAAAAATAACATGAAATTACATTTATATAGAATACTGCTTTTGTCGCTTAACAAAATTAGGTTACAATATCTTAGAGAAAACCCTAAGATCTACGATGTACAAAAATAACCTAGATCTAGCAATTACATAAAGATCATCATTGCAATCAATGATGTAATCTTACAATAAATGATCCTCGATCTTGGTAAAATGTTTTGTGATTATTTTGTAACCATTTGCATAGATAAGTGTGCCATTCCTGATTACTATGTCATTTTCTATCTTCCTCAGAAAACACTGTATATTCTGCTCGGTAATTATACTAGTGCTTGGTGTTTACTGTCGCTTGGTATCGGTGTACACAGATGCTCGGTAGAACTGCTCTGGTGCTCGGTATAAAGACTTAACCGACTAACTTGAAGTGCATGCAATTACCGACTAGAGTAGCATAGGTAACCAATCGATGTCTTTGATACTAATGACAATCTTTAATGCTCAAATAGAGATAACAAGCTTTGCCTTATGCTTTCTCCAGCCAATCTTTCCCTCTTTGCATGAGTTCCTTCTCTGTTGCGTGAGACTTGTCTTCTTTCCATTCACCCTTTGACCAGTCCTTCTTACATTGCATGAGTATCTCTATCTTTTGGACAATAAACTCCCCTCTTTGAGTGATATTTTGTTTTCTCATTCAATTTATTTGCTAAGATTAACTTCAATTTGAATATTAGTTGACAGTTTAAAAAAAAAAGTTTGACTGTTATTTTAAATTCATTTGTTTAAATTGCATATTAGTTTAACATTACTTAAATTCAAATTATTTATTATATTATCATCTATTTATTATATTATTATTATTCGTTATCATTATTTTGAATTCAAGAACGTTTAATTTATTATTCTTAATTAGTTTAAATCATTTTTATAACATTTAAAACTTACATTTAATATTTATAATTATTTACTCCTTTGTTTAAATTTAATTCTATTTAATGTTTATCACATTGTTTATCTATTTATTCAATTTTTTTAATATCATTTTAATCATTTAATAAAAAATTAACCAAAAAATTAACAAAAAAAATATTTTGAATTTTAGTGATTTGTATTGTTATTAAGTTAAATCGAGTTTTCAATCTCATTAGGCATCTATTATTCCTGTTTCTAACATCTTTTTGTGTACTTTATCATTTTAATAATTTAATTCTGTTTGTGTTTATTTCATAATGTCTACAATTATCCCTAAAATTATGTTAAATAATACAAATGATCATATTTGAAAAATACATATTTCATTTATATTTTAATTTAAACACATGCTAGATATTGCCACTAGTGTGACTCCTGCTCCAACCACCTCTGCAGCTCAAGTTGATATAGATGCTTGGAATGCCAAAAATGAGGAGACACTTGGCCTCATTGGCATCTCTCTTAATCTAGATTTATATGTTCTTATTTCTAACTGTACTACAACCCATGCAGCGTAGGACATTTTGAAAAATACCTATGACAGTCCCAATGAATCCAGAAAGATTCAACTCCAAGATCAATTGGAGGATCTTAGGTATACTAATTTTAAAACAATGGATGATTTTTTACTAAAGTTTGATTCAATTAAATAGTTTAGGGATTATTATTGATGATATTGGATTGATTCATATTATTTTAAAGAAATATCTTCATAGGCAGTTTCAACAATTTATTACTAATGTTCATTCTCAATTAGCTATTTCTAATTTAGCAACTCAATTAACCTATATTATTTTTCAAAATTTGTTACTCAATTGATTCAATTTGGTACTCTTAAATCTAATGAACTTTCTTTTGTTTCTAAAAATCAAAATCCTAACTTTAGATATAATATGTTGGAAACTGCAATTGAAGCAATTGTTGTATTGTCATTGATGTCAAACCTTAACTAGTAAGACTATTGCTATTTAAGAAAGTACTATATCTATTTGATTGTTGCTAATGGGAAAGCCAAGGTTGGTAACAATAGCACCTAAGGAAAGGTTGAGTTATCTTGATACTTCAATGAGTACTTGATTATGTGGCACAATGATAAGATAATGTATTGTTTATCTGAGTATGAATGAAGACTAAATTGGTAGGCTTAACCGAGCAAAAGTGAAGAAATCTAGTTTAAGCCGAGTGATGTTAGTGTCGACCGAGCTAGTATATGCCGAGTAAATTCAGTGTTGACCGAACATCAATATTAGCTGAGGAAACAATTTTTGAGGTGACCGAGCTTTCTAATGAAGACCGAGGAGTTGAACATAGTATTTGTTAGAATAACTGAGAGGGGGGTGAATCAGTTATCTAGTGTCCCAATTCAAAATGTATAATTCAAAAGAATTTCTACAATTTTTGCTCGTCGGTAAGCAATAATAACTCTTATTGTCTGTGCTTTTACCGATTACTAGTCAAATACTTATAACTATTTACCGATCAAATCTAACATGTAACATGCAAAGTATGATAGCAAACAAATATCACAATCAACACATAACACAAGAGATTTGACGTGGAAACCCTGTAAAGGGAAAAACCACCTAGGACCGACAACCCAAAATTGTTCACTCTTCTGAAGTGAGGTCGGTTAAGACCCAACCCTATTAAAGGTTACAAACACATTGTCAGGTGTGACCTTGTTAGAGGATTTTAGAGTAGAAGCTATCATCCAACCAGCATTCACTATGGGGTTGACAGGATAACAATGTTCATTCTATGAATGATACATCATAAGACTTTCAGAGTCCACTCGGTTAAGAGATTTAGACTATATACAATGGTTAAATATGTAACAGTAGAATGACCTGCCTTAATACAACTTCATTTGCAGATTACCGATCAATATTTAGTCCATACAAATCCTTCTGATCAATAATTCACTTCAGATTCAATACTGTATCAACTTACTGTCCGTCGATAATTGTTCTCTATAGCTCTGTAATTTCTCTACAGCTTGGTTCTTACTAACCAGTATGATCAGAATGCATGAAAACCTTATTCATGTGATAATCTTGTAGCTTCTTCTTCTTCCAGCCCTTTCATAAAGAAATTCTATTCTCTTATATAGACGAGTAAATCATTTTCTTCTCCACCATCAGATTTTGCCACTTAATCACATTCATAGATTTTTTCGCTTAAAACTTTCTCGGTACTTGTGTCAATAACATGTTTCAATCTACTCCATTAGATCTTCTTTGAATTTTGTCAACCGTTGATCTGTGTAACAAACATTATCTATTACCTCAATGTTATACTCTTGCTAGCTCATCAATTTTATCGGCTAAACTAATCATTTAATTCATTCTATTTTCCTCGGTTAACAAAGAATGCATCGGTGAACACTGCTCAATTAATATTGCGGTCAGTATACACTATACTCCATCAGTGTATACTAGAAATGCTTCATTTACTAACAACACTGCTTTGTGTCTTTCAACTCTATACTTCATTATAGATGAATGCAACATAATGAAGTCAATATCATCAAGTCATAGACTCATCAAAAAGTTACTCAATGTGTTTCTTATCCTCATCTGTCATGTACATCTTTCCTCATGTAGATTTCTCTGTTCTTCATCTCTTTTCCATTTTTCTTCAGATGTCTCGATGTAGTAACTTAAAAGATAAGTGCTATCAAACTAGTTGACATCAATGACAACATAATACTAATTTAATCATATTACATATCTAATCAGGAACTTCTTAGTGATCTTGCAATCACAGATCCTTCAATCAGATTCCAAATCAGTTGTAGTCCAACAATCTCTCCCTTTGGCATTGATGGCAACTCAAGTAATATGAAATGTACCATACACATACCAAACATACATTCTACAACTTTGTGAACAAATGCTATAAGTCAAATAGACTTAATATGTTTAATCACTACGTTACTAAACCAACATTAAGTAATACAACTTTACCTTTTTGTAGTTGTGATCTTTTCAGTTCTCCTGTTCCTGCTTCTATTCTTTGTAATTGATCTTCAATACTCTGTCTCATTCAGATTGTCTCTCCCTTAGATAGTTGTCGTCGGTACTTGTTCCTTTTCATATTTTTGTTTATCTCTCCCCTTTTTATTTCATATGGTTTATAATCTCTCCCTTTTCATTTCATATGGTTTATCTCTCCCTTTGACAGCAATGCCAAAGAAATAAATAAACAATCAACTTTGTAGTAGCCAAGTAATTCTCTGTGATGTTTAATACTTCCTTTGTATCTTTGTATACTGATATCTCATTGATTCAAGTTCTCAAACTTAATCACAACCTTGAACATGATTCAAAGTGTGAACTATGCTGCATCAACATGAATGATCTTCTGATAAAAGTTGGCTGATGCAACAACCAGATCACCTTAGTGACCGATAGACAGGGGATGGGCCCCAAGTCTAGTCCTCAAGTATTCAAATGTGTCCTTCAGTCGGGGCTTTGTAAAAATATCTACAAGTTGTTCTTTAGATGTAACAAATTCTAACTTTACTTGCTTCTCTTGTACTTGTTCTCTTAAGTAATGATACTTAATAGATATATGCTTTGTCTTAGAGTGCATCACAAGATTCTTTGAAATATTAATAGCACTAGTGTTGTCACAGTATATAATCACCGGGTCAGTGATTACCTCATTCATTCCTTCCAACACTTGTTTGATATATGCAATGTTTGAACAGTTAGTAGCAGCAGCAACATACTCTGCTTCAGCTATAGACTGAGAAATACAAGCCTACTTTTTACTTGTCCAGGTTACAAGTCTTTCACCAAAGAAAAATGCTCCTCCGGTGGTGCTTTTTCTATCATCCACATTTCCAGCCCAATCGGCATCGGTGTAAACTTTCAGTTCAAACTTCCCTTCCTTAGAATACCATAATCCATAATTTTCTATTTTCTTCAAGTATCTTAAGATCCTTTTTGTAGCTATCATGTGTGATTCTCTAAGGTTAGCAGAAAATCTTGCAACAATTCCCACAACATGTGCTATATCTGGCCTACTGTGAACTACGTACATTAAATTACCAATCATAGATCGGTAAAGTGTCTAATTTACCTCAGTAGTTTCATCCTCCTTTGTCAATTTTCATCTAGTAGCCATCGATGTTCCTACAGGTTTAGCATCTTCCATGCCAAATGTCTTCAGTACTTCCTTTATGTATTTAGATTGTGTGATGAATATGCCATCACTTTGCTGAATCACTTGTAGTCCAAGAAAGAACTTAATCTCTCCAAACATAGACATTTCAAATTCCTTTTGCATTTCATTAGAAATTGCCTTGCAGACAAGATCTGAGCCACCAAAGATAATATCATCAACAAAAAATTCAGCAATGATAATAGTATCATCAATATCACCTTTCACATACAGATTTCTGTTTTCACTTGTTCTAACAAATCCAATACTTAACAAGTAAGTATGCAGTCTTTCATACCATGCTCTCAGTGCTTGCTTTAGTCCATATAAAGCTTTATGTAATCTACATACCATATCTTTATTGTCAGGATCAGGAAATCCTTCAGGTTGTTCAATGTAGACTTCTTCAAGTATACCATTTAAAAATGCTGACTTCACATCCATTTGATAGACTTTGAATTTCTTATGTGCAACATATGCAAGTAGCATTCTAACTCCTTCTAATCTAGCAACAGGTGCAAATGTCTCACCATAGTCAATACCTTCTTCCTGTGCATATCCCTTGCATACTAATCTAGCTTTATTTCTTGTGACTTCACCATTTTCATTCAATTTATTCCTGTATATCCACTTAGTACCGATAACATTCTTATCTTTTGGTCGGGGTACTAAGGACCAAGTTTTGTTCTTTTCTATTTGTTGTATTTCCTCCTTCATTGCATTAACCCATTCTTCATTATCTAATGCAACTTTCACAGTTTTAGGATCAAACTCACAAATTAGACATGTACCTTGTCTTGTTTTGCTTCTGGTTTGCATTCCAGCATGTCTGTCTCCAATGATTTATGTTTCAGGATGATGTCTCCTGACAAAACTAGCCAAAACTTGATTTCTCCTTTCTTGTTCATCCTACTCAGGGTCATTTCTTTGCTTGGCAACATCTTCATCTTCATTGGTTTGTGGTGCCTGTTGTACTCCATTATTTCCCTGCTAACCAGTTATTACAGCTTGCGGTGTCAGTAGATACTCTGGATGTTTAATATAAGTGAATATACCATAGTCTTCTGGTTCCTTTGTACTTTCCTCTATGTACTTGTCATCAAACTCATCAACATGAACATTAGTACTTTCAACAATCTTATTTGTAGCCTTATTCAAACATTTGTATGCTTTACTTGTAGTGGAATATCCAAGAAATATTCCTTCATCTCCTTTAGAATCAAATTTTCCATTTCTCTCATCTTTCAAGATAAAGCATTTACTTCCAAAAATTCTGAAATAACTTACAGTAGGTTTGTGTCCAAACCGTAGTTCATAAGGTGTTTGGTTGGAGTCCTTCTTTATTTGTACTTGGTTAAGAACATATACAGTTGTGCTGACAGCTTCCCTCCAATATGTCTAAGCAACATTCTTCTGTATCATCAATGTTCTAGCACAGTCAATTATAGACCTATTCCTTCTTTCAGCAATGCCATTTTGTTGAGGTGTCCTCAGTGTAGATACCTACCTCTTGATTCCATGCTCATTGCAAAATTTAGTAAATTCATCAGAGATAAATTCACCTCCTATATCAGATCTTAAGAACTTTATTTCCTTACCGGTTTCTTTTTCTACCTTTGCCTTATACCACTTAAACATTTTGAAAGCTTCAGATTTCTCTTTCAAGAACATAACAGTCATCAGTCTAGTATAATCATCAACAAAAAGAATAAAATATCTATCACCAGAAAAAATTTGAGTTCTCATAGGTCCACATGGGTCGGTATGAACCAACTGAAGTATCTTCTTTGTTCAAGAGTCTTTGCTTTTAAAACTAGATTTAGTCAACTTACGTTTCTGACATTCATGGCACATGGCATGATCAGGTTTTGTCAAGTTAGGCAATCCTCTAGATCTTTTCTTTCTACTAATCTTGATCATTTTGTCAAATTTCACATGGCATAACCTTTGGTGCCACAACCAAGCATCTTCATCCTTTATTAACAAAAAACAAGAATGATCTATATCAAGATAGAATAGATTACCTTTGGACTGTGTACCAGTTCTGACAAGTCTTCCTCCATCATCATAAATCTTCACCTTTTTGCTCTCAAAATCCAATCGGTGGCCTGAATTGTTTAGCTGAGCCACACTTATCAGATTATAGTTCAGTCCATCTACCCAATATGCATTTTCACATTGTAATCTATCATTGATCATCAGTGAGCCTTTACCTCTTACCATACAAGATGCATCATTTCCCATTCTCACAGATCCTCCATTATATTCAACAAGATGATAAAACTTCTCTACATCACTGGTCATATGATGTGTGAAGCCACTGTCTATGATCCATGTATCATTTCTGCTTACTTTAGAGATTAGTGTTGTCTCTTCATGTTTCTCTTCCTCTTCTGAGTCATCTTTCATAGCAACAAATACAACTTCTATATCATCATTAGAATCAGAGTCAGTTTCAATGTCTTCGGCTATGTAACATACCTTTTTGCCTTTTTCATCTCGGTTGTCTCTGTTGTTGTGTCGGTAACCTCTGTTGACTCTTCTTCCATAGCTTCCTTCAGATCGGTCTTTGGATCTATCATCATCTTTCTTCTGTGGACAGCTAGCAACGATGTGACCGACTTCTTTACAATTGAAGTGTAAGAAATGATAAGGAAGAGCAAAAAAGATCTTGTTTAATCTAATGAGCAAAGTGTGAGGAAATGCATACCATGAAATAACCAAGTCTAGAAGCATTCACCATACAATATAAGACAATGTTTTTGAAGGGGGAAAAGTGTAAAAAAACCCCCGTGATATTATTATGAATGGGCCAAAAAGCCTAAGAGAGAGAGAGAAAGAGAATGAGAGAAAAATGCTCATACAATGCTTCAAGAGAATGAGAATGAGAAACTAAGTGTTGCAAGTGAATGTCTAAGAATGAGAAAAGAAGCATCTCTTATGTAGAGATGAGAAGAAAGGAGTTGAATGTAACTCCCATGTGCATGTGAGCCACATTCATAATGTGTGTGCCACTTGTGCTATTTCCTCTTAAGGAGGAATCTAGAATAAAAAGAAATTACAAATAAATATTATGTCCTCACACATGGACAAGAGGACATGCGTTCATGTAGGGATTCTATAGGAATCCTACTTACATAATAAATAAACTAAACTACCTTGGTTTATAATATATTTCACCAAGGAAAGATTACTTATTCTAACATCCCCCTTTAATCTTTACTTGGGGAAATGAGCTTGATGGGTATGAGACCCAAATTATTATAGTAATCTGCACCATGTTCATGGTTGTGAGGCACTTTCTTTGGTAAAACTGATCTTCTTATGTAGCATGGTGAGTGAGAAAAATCTGAATGCTTCAAAGATGTGGATTCACATTGCTGTTGGTCCAAGTTGTCAAAAGGAGTGTCTTCATAATCTGCATCATTATAACATGAATCTAGAAAACAAGTACTTCTAGTGGATTGCCCACCTAGATTTGAATTAGTAAATGTATAATCTGGATAATAACTTTCAAAATTTAATAGAAATTTTGCATCATTATCAGAATCAGAATCAAAGGTATTATAACCAAAATTTGAGTCAAAGGTATCAAAACCAGAATTTGAATTAAAAGCAGAATTAGAATCTTCTTTCATAGTAGGATCATCATAATTCATGTTAGGATCAAAAACATAACTTGAATCATCATCAAAAGGGTCATTTGAATCATCAGAATTATAAGCAGCATTTGCAACATCAAAAACATAATTTGAAACAGTAGAATCATCTTTCATAACATTATCAACATTTTTCTTAGAATCAAAAGCAGAATTTAAATCTTCAAAATCAAAATAATAGAAATCATTATCAAAAGCATGTATGTTAGTTCTAGCACCATCTTTAGGATTAGAATCAAAACTAATCTGAATATCATCATTTGCATTAGTTTCATCAAAATTTTCAAAAAGATTAGGATGCATATTTTCTGCACAAACAATAGGATTAGGAAAAGGAATAATGGATAGGTCATGAGAAGCAGTTTTATGCAAGGAAGGTAAGGTCACATCTAGGAAAGTGGATATAATGTCATTTTCTTTATCAAGTATTTCATCAAAGGATACATAGGGAGCATTATGTAATTTACCATTTGGAACAGACACATCTCCAAAACCTTCAACTTTGTAACTATCATTATTAGCCAACTAAATTGGAATGGTAGATGTATCAGGTTCAATAAAATCAAAGACAACATTAAGAAGTAACATGTTGAGATGCATTATGCTCAATAATCCATTTAGGTGCTCTAAAACATGTAGTAAAAGAAAAATGAGATTGATTTCCATTAGAGTAATTTTGAGAATTTGGTTGATCTTCTTTCTGTTTCTTAAAACAATTATGAATTAAATGACCATTTTTACCACAATAAGTGCAATAAGACCTATTTGAAGGGTTATTATTATTGTTATTATTGTTATTATTATTATTATTATTATTATTATTATTATTATGATTGTAATTATTATTATTATTAGGTCTTTGATGATTTTGATTATAGTTGGAATTGTTTGATCTCTGAGTATTTTGATTGTTATTTGAATTATTACTAGCTCTATTATTATGAGATTGAGAAACATAAGCATGTTCATGAGATTTCAATATACCAAATTGGATTAGTTTAGCCTCCTCTTGATGCAACATATTTTGAAAAATAACATAAGTTAATTGAGTTGCTAAAGAAGGAATAGCTAACTGAGAATAGATATTTGTAATAAATTGCTGAACTGCCTAGGTAAACATTTACAAATTATAATATGAATTATCCTTAAATCAGAAAGAGGAACTTGTAATCCAGTGAGTGAATTTTTAATAGAATCAAACTTGAGCAAGAAATCATCAACAAAATTAAAATCAGAATATCTAAGGTCTTCTAATTGATCTTGAAGTTGAATCTTTCTTGTTTCATCTGCACTATCATAAGTATTCTTAAGGATACTCCAAGCCTCATGGGCTTCATCACAACCAGAGATTAAAACATACAATTCAGGATTTAATGATATACCAATCAACCCTAATGCTTCCTCATTTTTAGCTTTCCAGGTATCCTGGTCAACTTGAGAGGTAGTAGTGGCTGGTTTGAGTGTGGCATTAGTGACAATATCATAAAGATGTCTAAAACGAAAAATAAAAGCCATATGAACAGCCCAAGCATGATAATTGGAACTTGTCAATTTGATTTCTGGCATCAAAGTTGACATGATTGCAAAAAGTACAGGAAAAAGTATAGTAGAAATGAGCACCCAAGTCAAATTTTAACATGCAATGAATTTGCATGCAAAGTATGTGACGAGTGACAAAAAATTTAACTAATACGGATTGGATTACTGCAGATTACAGATTGAATTTAAATAACAGAAAATAACATGCAGATGGATGTGATTATGCAGTTTGGAGCGGATTAGGGTTATTAAAAAATTAAAATGCCACTATGGTTTAGGTGGGGTCGGGTAGGGTAGGGGGTGGGGTAGGGTAGGGTTTAGTTTAGGTTAATTTAAAAATTGAAATTTGAAGGGACCGTTGGGAGGGAAAGGGAAAGGGTGGGTAAGATTTAAAATAAAAGTTGATTTATTATTTTTTTATTTTTTTTAATTTGATTTTATAAAATAATATATAATGAAATCACACTTAAATTTTTGGAAAAAAAATAAAATTTAAGAACAACAATATTAGCAAATTAATAAATTGAGTTAAATTTTTTTTTAAAGAGCAAATCAACAAAATATTTTTGCTTCAAATAAATACTAAATAAATAGAGGGAATTTTTTTTTTCTCAAGATCTTGAAGGACAACCATGAACACAAAATAATTAGAAATCAAATGCTCTCTCAACGTCTCCAAATGGAGTGTTTCAAAATATGGTAGCTCCTCCACCTGTACACTCAAACAAAGATTAAACCAACCTGCTCTGATACCATGTAAGAAATGATAAGGAAGAGCAAAAAAGATCTTGTTTAATCTAATGAGCAAAGTGTGAGGAAATGCATACCATGAAATAACCAAGTCTAGAAGCATTCACCATACAATATGAGACAATGTTTTTGAAGGGGGAAAAGCGTACAAAAACCCCCGTGATATTATTATGAATGGGCCAAAAAGCTTAAGAGAGAGAGAGAAAGAGAAAGAGAGCAAAATTCTCATACAATGCTTCAAGAGAATGAGAATGAGAAACTAAGTGTTGCAAGTGAATGTCTAAGAATGAGAAAAGAAGCATCTCTTATGTAGAGATGAGAAGAAAGGAGTTGAATGTAACTCCCATGTGCATGTGAGCCACATTCATAATGTGTGTGCCACTTGTGCTATTTCCTCTTAAGGAGGAATCTAGAATAAAAAGAAATTACAAATAAATATTATGTCCTCACACATGGACAAGAGGACATGCGTTCATGTAGGGATTCTATAGGAATCTCCTACTTACATAATAAATAAACTAAACTACCTTGGTTTATAATATATTTCACCAAGGAAAGATTACTTATTCTAACATGAAGCATGCTAAAGGTAGCTTACCTCTATACCTTCCTTTTCCTTTGGGCAATCTTCTGACCATAAGTGCTTCAAGCTCATCAAGTTCATCATCGGTATTGTCATCACTATCACAATTCTTACTATTCGTACTAGACTTCCAATCTTCAGAGAAGACATGAAAGTGGATTCAACAGAAGGAACAACACTATTATCAAAATTGTTTAATTCAAAGGTTGTAAGTTTGCCAATCAGAGTGTCAAGACTAACACTTTAGGGTAAAAGCACAATCAGGTGTCACCTTTTTGGCTAACTTATCAGCACAACTGAATTTTAGTATTTCTAACTAAAAATTAATTTTGGTCAAACATATGGTCCAGCTAGATTCATTATAGCTAAATTAGATAAGTTCTTTAACTTTTCCAATCGGAAATATCTATTAAATGCATGTTTTATACCACTTTGGGTCCAATTACCATAAAAATAAAATTATTTCAGAAAAGTGGCATTTCAATAACTCCTAATATTTTTGATGACATTTTTTTAAAAATTAAAAAATACCCTTTTGTAGAGATCAGAGTCAAGAATATCCTCATATAGATTTTATAGTATTTTAATTAGACATAGTTTATTGTAATTCAAAAATATTACAAGTAGGTATTTTAGCAGTCAAGGACATATTGATTTGGAGAAAGAAAAAAATAGTAAATCATATTAAATAATTTTTAAAAACACATGGTGCACTAGAGGAGAGATTCCTCTTCAAGAATATGTATTTCTTTTTTTGGGGGGGATAGATTTGTTATGAAAAATATGTTGCGGGATGAAAACTGTCGAATTCAGTGATTTGGAATTTGAATTGTTATAAAAGAGAAAATATAGGCCACAAACCAATTTTTATTTCTTTATGCACTAGATATATATGTCATTTATGACATATTTTGAAATTAGGAGAAAATATGTTTATTTACATATAATTTTTTGGTGGGAACTAGACCCCTAATTTTCAGCATTTTTCAGCAACTAAAAAATCATCTTTAAAAATTAAAAAAATATATCAATTCTTATTCAAAAAAAATATTAAAAATATTAATCATAAACTTCATCCATTTTATCACATTTAATTAGTTTACATCATCTTCAAATTCCAAACATAAATGTCATTTTTATACTATTGAAGTTGAACAGCTTTGATTTTGTTAGCCTCTTCCTTTGTAAAAGGGTGACAGCTTATTGTGCTTTTACCCATTAAAGTCTTCAAACTCTTCACTCCATCCTTGAATATGAATTAAATTTAAATAAAATCACTAAAGAAACCAATAAAACTATATTCACAACTTGACCAAATGACTGCCCAAAGTAATCCTCATTTCTATTAAACTTTTCTTCTACCACACAACGACGTTCACGCTGATCTATCCTCCTAAGATAAATATAACTAGCAATCGCACCTTGGTGTGCAATGGGTACACGAAAGATATATTTAAGGTCAATTATAGAAAGATATATAACAAGGAGAGGGGTATATAGATAATAATGGCATTACACTTTGCGAGTACTTATAATTCATTTAGATTGTTTTGTTTTAAAGTCGACTATTAATTACCTATGAGAACATCAACTACACTTAATGTGGAAAATAATTTTTTTAGGGAAATCATAACTTATTCCATAAAATATTTTAAAAAAATCACAAATCATAAACATGTTAGTTTAATTCAACAAGTCAATATTCATCTAATTATAAAGTTGTTTTGATGTTTTCCTCGAGTGAATTTAATAGTGATCTTTTCCTCAATATAGTTAATTTTTAAATGATCCAAAAATTACATAATTGTAGAATATTTAAAGCAAAAGTAAGAAAAGGGTTTTAATTCTTAAATTTGAGGTGAAAACATTACAAGAGATCTAGAATACACATGTGTTGTTTGGAGAGGAGTGTCTCATCGAATCAGTGGATCCACCATGACTGAGTCTACCCATTTCCTTTTATTTGTGCATATGCTCACCATGATGGGATTGTCCACTTTTTTATGATGCTCTAGATGAATTTTCTTGTGAAGTGATGATCTCCATAAATCATTGTGTGTATAATAGCATCTCAAATGCCCAACCAAATTATTCATAATGTATTCTTCATGGAATCCATTCTTCTCATCCCGCCACGCTTGTACCCATTACAATTTTATAGGCCCTCAGAAAAGGTAGAAATATATTCATAGTAACATGTATCGATTTGTCTGTCTCTCAGCTAATTCATTAATCCAACACCTAGATAGATTTTATTTTGGGTTTTCAATTACAGGATGTTCTTATTCTTAGTTAAGTTAGTTCAGAGAATATACACATATTGGGTATGTTTGGATAAGGGATATTTGTGTTTCTAGGTTTTTTGAGGTTGAAGGGTTTAAAATGATTGAACTACATCAAGGAATAATAGGAAGAATCAATGAGAATGCACCCATATCCACTTAGGTTTAGGATTTTATAATATTGTTTATATAGTTGGTGCATTTTTTTTGGTTCTTGACTGGGCTCATAATGGATGAAGTATGGTTGGAATGGTTCTTTTGACACCTCTTTTGATTTTATTCAATCCTATATTGATGTTTGTGAGAACAAAGCTCTTTGTGGCAGGTGCATGTCCATTTTCTATTGGAGATTTTGGTCTTGTGGTTCTTTTTCTTCTTTCATGGATGTATATAAAATTCTATCTTTACACAAAAATATGATACTAACATACTGGTCACTATATTAAATGCAAAATAACTTCAAAACTTCCATAGCATCTAAGAGGAATGAATCCTATTGGTAGATGTTATACAAGTACGATCTATTTCCTTAGGTTTCTGAAATGAGGAGATTTAATGGAGCTATTAATACAACTTTCTTTTGAAACAAAAATCAAGTAAAGACATCCAATTAATATATATACCAATATCCATGTTCCCTATATTTGATGTTTGTTTACTACATTTGTTGCAGAATAAAAGTAGAGATGCAGATATAATGCCCAAGAATGTGGATCAAGGAGGTTGTAGGTTCAAGTCTAGCTTGAGTTTCGCTAAAGTTCTACTAGGCATAGCTAATAGTACATAGATACAAATAAAGGAGACATTCTAGTAGATCCATGAGAAACGAATCTCTGGGACTTAATGTTAAGACAAATATTTTAAGCCTGGTGATTTTTTTTGATTTCATTGTACATATGAGAAGTAAAATGACAGAGGAAAACAATAAGATGGTGTTAAGAGAGTTTGATACAAAATGAACACGCATAAAATTATAAAATGAGAATAGAATATAAATGCATTTAATCTCCTTACCTATGAAAGTTAATGGTAGGTCAAACACATCCAAAATAACAAGGTCTTTTTTTACCAAATACCATTTTAATGATAGGGGCTTGAATAGTACCTGTAATGATGGTGTAATCACCGTGAATTTGTGTAATGTTGAGGGTGTAATTGGAAGCCCCCATCACTTGACTTGCTAAGTTTTATTGTAAAGGAATGCTTCAAAGTCCAAACCATAAACTTTAAACCGTAGTCTCTTTTTACAAATCGATCTTTGCAAAACTATAAACAAAACTTCGTCGCTTACCGAATCCAACGTTGTATATGATCTATTGCCCTGATTACAGATTCATAAGATTTTCCTTGAATAAAAGTAGAAATAAAAAATTTATTTAAGAGATGTAAATTGTGAAACTGCCTGCAATATCTGCTAGTGCCCTAAACAGATTTGCTAAAAAAAATTGTGCACATACAAAATCTAGCATAGTCAAGAAAGATACCGGTATTTTCTCGAATGTGTGGTGTGTGGGAGGAGGAGAGAGTATTTAGAGGCGCAACATATTTGCACCTGGTCAAGCTATCCAAACCGAAAGCCATCACGTCATACATGTGCAGTTTGTAGCATTCGTGGATGTCAGTACTGTACTGTACATGTTTTAAATATTATAACCTCCCTTTGTTCCGTTGGATTCAATTAATACTAATATTAAGATGATAATCATATTGATATCATTAAAACATTAATGAATATCGTTTGGGTAATTTTTAATTATTAATACAAATAGATAAATAAAGAAACTACTAACTTATTATTATTAATCTATATTATTACTTAATCTATTATTAATTTATATGATTATTTTTTATAATTATATAGATTAATTTAAATAATTAAAATTTATATTATATAAATAATATACTATGATATATCAATTATAATATTTATTTCAATTAGTATTTTAACATTATTCATTTTATAAATTTTTAAATTAGAATTCTTTAAATGAAAATAATATATGATTTAATAATATATTATCATATTAGTACATGTTAATATAGGCACACAGTTATATTTTTATTTATTAAAAAAATATAGTTATTATTCTATTTTTAAATATTTTTTAATTAGTGTTATAAAATAATATTTATATTTAAAATTTAAATACTCACTATATCTCATGATAAAAATAATAATAATAATCTTTACTTTATAAGTAAAAAATTGTATGTAAAAATTATTACCTTATCCGAATTTGTATAATCTTTACCTTATACGAAGTTTGTTTTATCTATCAGGTAAAGATTATTATTTTATTTGTTTTTTAGTATGAGATAGAGTGACTATTTAAATTTGAAGTATAAACATCATTTTATAACACTTATTAAAAAAGATTAAAAATAGAAAAATAAGTATATTTTTTAAAAATATATATAATTGTGGGCCTATATTAACATGCATTTATAATTAAATTATAATATATTATTAAATTATCTTTAGATTTATTATATTATTATAATATAGCCAATCAACATTCATCATCTCTTGCCATTCGTTTGCATCCTTTGATTGAATCACGAAGTGTGATAAAAACTTAACACGGTCAAATCCAGAAGCATTATCATATTTAACTATGGATTGTGGAAATCTGATATCTTTGATTGATATTCTGCATGGAAGGGAAATGTGTGGGAAATCTAAATTATATATTATTATCATTTAAATAATTCTAATATAAAAATTTATAAAATAAATAATATTAAATACTAATTCAAATATTATCCAAAGTTAACTTTTTCAAAATTAAACAAACCCTAATGCCCCCTATTTAGCTAATTTAAAAGTGACTATTCATCTCTCTAAATTAATTAGAAAATAAGAAACCTTTCGGCTTCCACAAGAATAGCCAACGCTTGGGCTTCTCATCTCTTAAAATTCCCTCGAGAAGCCTTTATAAGGGAAACAAGAAGTTTGTAGTTGTCATCCTCCAGTTTTCCTCAAGCCAGCGGAAATGTCTACCCCAATCAAATTAAGAAGTTTTCATAAGGAAGTAGCCTTCGATGAAGTCATTTCTATTAGCAGGATCAGAAAAATCTTAATGATCAAATATAGCATTGTTGTTAGAGCAGTTTCTATAATTATGGGGAAAGAGTTTAAGGAAAATTCAAACAAGTATCGGGTCAATTCGGACATCCCTGCAATGTTTCTAGCCTCGGCCCTCCAAGTAGACCCTGATGTGGAGACTATAGGGAATCTATGTAGGAGGATTTTCAAAAGAAAATATCTCAGGGATCTGGACAAAGTATTAAAGGGCATCAGCATGGATTTAACTATACCAAAACCCTGCAAGTATGAAAGAAGTGTTGTAGTGACTTTTCCAATTCTCAAGTTAGAAGATTGGGATAGATACATAAAGACGCCCTCCATCAGGCAGAATCTAGATTTCTTATTCTTCTTCACTCATTTAAGATCTCCACCAGAAGAAAACTAGATGAATGGTTTCATTATGGAAGATGAAATTGGGCTTAAACTGGTAAAAGATGATAAATACTCATCAACATCATCAAGCTCTTCAGGATAAGCCTAAAGAAGTGAAGTAGGAAAGCTTTGTAATCTTTCTCTTTCACATAAGGAAGTTTCTACATTTTGGAATTTTCTATACTCTACTTAAATGTATGCAATTTCTTCTATTTCAAAACTTTAAAATATTAATACTTAATTATCAAGTATTTGACTGGATTCTAGGATTATAAGTAGCAGACACCTCTAACCAAGAATCATTATTTTCCCTTCTCGAAAAGAAGATTAACAGGCTTCAAGGTTTCGGCAGGAACAAAAGATAATTTAAGAATAGATACAGTATTTAAGAATAGATACAGTATAACATAATGGAGAATTTTTTTCTAATTATTCTTCGTTAAAAATACTATATTTTGCAGCGTTTATAAAGCCTAAGCAATGATTTTATGATGGGTCTAAGTCCTTAAAAAGACAAAATCTATAATTTAAATCCATGATACCTTATGATAAGATTATAATGTTTGGAGATCAAAAGGATCATAAACCAACTTCTAATTACCAGAATGATAAAAAATCATACTCCTTACATAAAAGAACTAGTTATTATCCCTAAACACCTTTTTCATGGCTATCTAACATTTCTAATAGATATGTTTAGATACCCCTTTTTTTTCTCAATCTATTTCGCAATCATGAAAGAGGATGCCTAAATTTCATATCCAAATTCAGATTCCCAAGGCAGGGTACTTGGCTATCAAAAATTGAAGACTTCATAAATATTGTAGTACCTTTTGTGATCATTTATTGATATGAGACTTAAAAATCATAATGATCACATGATTTTCTCCAGAACTCTCCCCTTAGCTTGTAATACCAATCTTAAAGCAAGGTCTTGCAACAATTTTTTTATCCTAGTTTATGAGCAGAGGTCTAAGAATGGATACTAACGTTATCACCTTCTCTTATGGTAAGCGGAAAATGGCTTTTCAGGGACCAATTCTCCCTGAAAGATGGAATAAGATATTAAGGAAGATCGCCAATGACTGTTGTAGAGCCCTAGAAAAAAGTTTGGGGGAGTTTTACTTTGACAATGTGTACACTATCCGAACCAATGGTCATATCGTGGGTTTGTTTATCTCACTTGCCATAGAAGCTGAACATCGAAAAGAAGAAATCATCCATGTAACAAAAAGAATTTTCATTAAGGACATACTGGAAGGCCTTGACAAGGCTATTTTTAGTATAGACGAAAATTACTGCATCCCTATCCTGGGAATATATATGAGAATGGAGGAGAACCAATTGCCCTCCATCCAAACTTCCCAGAAAGGCCCCATATTGGTTCATAGGGAGAACGCAATCTTTGAGACATTTTGGCCGGACATGAAGAGGAATATGGATTTTTGAATGAAATCAATGCTTGATATGCCTCTAACCTCGGATTGGATGACGAATTACTGGAGGGCTGAAGGATATGAAATTCTTGAAGATTATAACGTAGATGACAAGCACAGCATCTGTTTCTTTGGGCCAAGAGTAAAGCGTAACTCTCGTGCTTGAAAACTTGGTGTCGAAGAAGAGGAGGTGCTGGTGGCTTATAAAAAAGTGAAGTAAGATACAGCCTAGGACAGTTCGGTTTATGTAAATATTATAGAACCAAAAAAAAAACTTTATCTTTCTAGTAATGTCTTGGCTATATTAAGTTTAAATACTATAGTTTTTTGGGCAAAATATGGATAATAACCCTATCGTTTGATAAGAAACACTAGGAATGATGGCTTTCTTAGACACTGGACAAGGTTTTTAAGAAATATATATAAGTTTATGACTGAAGTTTGGTCTTTTTGTATGAAATAGAATAGTTTCTTTCAATTAAATTTCTTTGCTCCTTAACAAAACAGAGTATGTATCTTAGAGATTATATAGTTATATGGATAGGGAAGAGCATAGCTCGATTTTGTTTAATCTTTTCCAAGATATTTATGGAATGCTTTACACTATAAATGCTCCATAAGATTCCTATAAAGGCTAGTAGGCAGGGCAATCAGGCCTAGTAAGGAATCTATATCGATGAAATCTTATCAACGCATACTTAATGTCATAAAGAATGTTTAAAGCATAACTTCTTAAGGTTTTGGATAGCATAACTATTAAGGGTTTCACATATATTGAAAAGGACTTTACCAGGCATTTTTTATTTCCTTATCTTATATTGTGGATTCAAGATAGTAATGGTAATTAAAGTATAGAGCTTCTAAGTTTTCTTGGAATATTCGAAGGACATCAATCAATGGTAATAATTTTCAGATAGAAAGAGTTTTTCTAGAAAATAAAAGTAACAAGGATTCTCAGATAATCTTCATTTCATGAAGCATATGTATTATAAGATTGAGTAAGGCTTATGAATGAATTAGGAATTAAGGTTTCTGGTAGATTGCAGTAAGTCAGGGGGCTTCTAAATTATGTTACTTAATGATCATTAGGACTTAAAGATCATTTGTTTTGTTTTTTTGTTTTTTTTTCTTAATGATACGACTTAATGATCATTTGTTTCTATACTTTAGAATTTTAGGAAGATCATTTGTTATGTAAGGATAATTTTAGCTTCAAGATGAGTTAAAGGGTATACAAAGAATCATGTTATGCAGCTAGTCTTTTTCATTTACTGGGCCAAGTCAAAATTTTAATTATATTAAGCAACAAGATTATTCTCATCAAATTTCACATATATAGGGATTTAGATATGACATATTATTCTATAGCAACATTTTCGCATTCATGTATGAAGGTGTTTATTGATGAGAATAGGATTAGATAACTGTGTATGACAACTTTCTAACAAAATCTGAAATGATTACATTAGTAGAATTGATGATTTCATAGGTTGAAGAGATGGTTTTTTGAGTCTACCATTTAACCTTTATGTGATGTGGTTTCGTATTGGATGCATTATAGCATTTTAATATGCCACTTTATTCTAATAACAATGTTACCATGGTTGATGTTTCTAGCTACAACCTTTAAAGTTGAGTTTTTAATGATCATTAGGACTTAAAGATCATTTGTTTTATTTTTTTGTTTTTTTTTCTTAATGATACGACTTAATGATCATTTGTTTCTATACTTTAGAATTTTAGGAAGATCATTTGTTATGTAAGGATAATTTTAGCTTCAAGATGAGTTAAAGGGTATACAAAGAATCATGTTATGCAGCTAGTCTTTTTCATTTACTGGGCCAAGTCAAAATTTTAATTATATTAAGCAGCAAGATTATTCTCATCAAATTTCACATAGATAGGGATTTAGATATGACATATTATTCTATAGCAACATTTTCGCATTCATGTATGAAGGTGTTTATTGATGAGAATAGGATTAGATAACTGTGTATGACAACTTTCTAACAAAATCTGAAATGATTACATTAGTAGAATTGATGATTTCATAGGTTGAAGAGATGGTTTTTTGAGTCTACCATTTAACCTTTATGTGATGTGGTTTCGTATTGGATGCATTATAGCATTTTAATATGCCACTTTATTCTAATAACAATGTTACCATGGTTGATGTTTCTAGCTACAACCTTTAAAATTGAGTTTTTAGCTACAATCTTTAATAATATTCAGTATGCCCCTGAAGCCTAAAAGAGAAGTCACCATGGATATGTTTTTAGTACACTCTTTTATTCGTAATGATGTGGTAAGAAAGTTTTATGGTTTATTCCTCTCAAAGAAAATAATTATAGGACTGTGTAGTGGTATTTATTACACATGTAATTCATGCAAGGATATTCCCTGCTAGTTTGAAAATAAAACTGGCAATATTATCCATACAGGGATCTTTAAATAGACATATATTTCAATGACAAGGTAACAGAAGTACATCATAAAAGCATGTTTTATTATCCCTTGATGTTTACAATGGAAAGGTGAGAACATGCAGATAATCTTTTCTTAAAATTTCAATCACAATATCTCTAGACAAGTTTTTTCTCATTATGATAAAATGCATCTTTTTAGGATAATCTGCTAAGAATAGAGATTCCTGGCAAAGCTAAACAAGATTTTAAGACATTTGAGCTACAACTTGGCACTCTTTTATGTAGAATATGGCGGGTTTCTATTAGTAGTCTACTAAGGTTCTTTTAAATTCTCTTAAACTTTGTTATACTCTAGATCCATTTAAGAAATGATAGCACATTTCCCTTTATCTTTTTCAATCAAAAACATCATGGTAATCGCTAATTCTGAAGTAGACATATAGCGATATATGCATTAACTTTAGGAATTAACCAGGGGAACCTTGGTTCCAACTTCTTAAAGGCTGTGTGAAGGGTTTTCCTCAAAAATTACCATGGACATTTTGTTTTCAAGGACTGATTATGCATGCTCACCATTTTTATATGCCTTAATTTATATGAAGGATAAGTTTCCCCAATGATCCATATGCTTTGATATAAAGAGCTAGTTATGATTTGTAACCATGGATTATCATTAATCTTGTTGTCAGTATGGAGTAGGGTTTATCTATTTTAACTTATGGTTACAGAATAGAAGCAGAGAAAGATCTGGGTAAGACATTTAGATATCTTTTTAATTTATGAGTTTTCCTATTTCCTTTAGGATTTATCTTTCCATTAGATATTTCATTTCCTGCACAATAAAATCTTTACTCCATATTTGAAAAATTTGAATTCTGAAGAGATTTTGCAATCAAGGATTATGCTGACTAAAATAGTATATTCCCATTAATTTTCTATTGGTCTGGTTTGACTTCCAGTTGTTTGGAACCAAGATGGGAGGAATTTAGATAGAATGGATTTTCATTAATGAGCATTCTCAATAATCTTTTGATTAAATATTTCTATAGCCTTTTCTCGTTTAAGGCATCTTCTTTATTTGTAAGATGGCTTAGGTATCATTTAGTCTATAATGTTATCAAAACCAAAGAAGCTATTTTCATAGATAGGTTTTTATTTAGGAAAAGAAGGGTTGTCATCTTAAGAAGATATCATGTAATTTTATACTAACTAAGATTGCAGACAAAGCATAGAGGTTTCTAGTATGGTAGGATCAACAAAGCAATTAATCTTAGGAAGTATGGACGGAAATCCATCAGGATGTACCAGCAGATTCAAATCAAGACAAGATAATAGATAAAGATTATGAGTTTAAGAGGTTTCTGTAAAGGAAGGGGATGCCCTCCTATAATGTTATGTAAGCAAACGGACTAAGGTCCCAGGCTAGGCTGGAGGGTTTCTCTACCCCGCTCTTCCCTACCAGCGCCTGCATTGAGCAGGGTCTATGTAATTATTTTAACTGATTAATGAAATCTTGGCCTTGGCCTTTTACCAAAAAAAAATAAAAAATACTAATTGAAATAAATAATGTGTGATATATCATATTATATTATTTATATAATATAAACTTTAATTATTTAAATCAATCTTTATAATTAAAATAATAATAATAATAATTTAATAGTTTCTTTATTTATATATTTGTATTAATAATAAAAAAGATACTAAAATAATATTCATTAATGTCTTTGTTATTAATTATCATCTCAATACTAGTATTATTTGAATCCAACCTAACTATGGGAGGTAATAATATTTGCATTTTCTAGTTATCTTAAAAATTAGTGAATGAAAGGAAGAGAAAATATAAATGGACATGATTTCCACAATGATCGTCATTCCTTCTACACAAGTTTTGACCATTAGATTTAAAAATTAGCTTGAACCCTTTCATAGGGAAATGCCTATAGCATAATAATAAATAACACTAGAAACAAAATGTACTCCAGTCTTTCTTATGCATTTAATGTTGAAATCTTGATCATCAAACAAGCACTAAATTGTGATTTTTTCCATCACTATTATCCAACTAGAATTACTGAGTAAACAATAGTCCACACCATGGTAAGTATAACAGTACAATCCACGTTTCCATTGGTGATAAACTTTTCCCTCTTGAAGTCTCTATTGTATTGCAATGCCACAGAAAGAAATATGAAGTCATTAGACCGCGACTATTTCAATGGAAAAGCCACTTTGGATTCCATCACAAGCATGCCCCATGCATTTTAGTACTGATACAACTTATAAATCTCATGACCTTATCATGTTTCATCTTATTTAAGCATGAAATATCATCAAAATTATTTGAAGGTTGTATGAATTTTGGATGGACGTTCAACTATAGTTTTTGATAAAAGTAGCAGCAAAAAAGGGTGTTCACCCATAGAACAAAGAGGTTGACTATGTGAATTAACAGAAAATTAAATCACCATAGATAGTAGCATTGAAGAAAGAACATCTACCCCGATCAAAAACAAAAAAGAAGCATACAGAAAACCACCATAAATGTAGAGTATCACACATCCACGAAATAGTCTTGAAAATGTTCAACTTAAAAACTAGGTGCCACACAGGGCTAAAAACCAACTTCAAATTTTTGAGCATACTTAAACAAAAACTAACCAAAAAGGAGGAGAGGAGACAACAACATTCTCCACCCTCCCTATCACTAACAGCCACAGAGCTATTTTCCATCCCATAAGCACTTTGACAGCAGAAGGTCCACCCACTCCTCATGCAGGAAATTGAAGAGTTCTCGGTTGTTTTTAGCAGTGTCCTTGTCCTCTGAGGCTTTCTCATTGAGGAGGAAGAGAGTAGTGGTAGAAGCATGCATAACCTTAAGCACAAATTTACTAACGTCTGTCAGCCGCTTGTTAGTAGCTTCCAGGTCCCAAGTTAGTTTGTACACCGTATTCTCCATGGAGGCGAACTGGTGCTTAATTCTTCCCATCAAGCTGCTTCTAGTATGCTCTTTATCCACACTGGGGTCTTTTTCCTATAATACTTCCTCAGCCACATTGGTTTGGGTCTCTACCTATTCAGTCTCATTACCCAATCCCACTTTGCTAGGAGAGCCGATGGAAGCATCCTCCTAGGCAAAAACGTCCTCGCGACCCATGATTTCTTTGATTTCTTTTTTCCCCTGCTCTTTAGCAAGGCGAGAGGAATGATGGGTAGAAATGGGTTGTGGCTCAGAGGTCTGGGGGTAGTCCAGATTAATAAAAATCTTTTTATGCTTCTTAGAAGGGGGTGGAGAGCTGTCATCAAGGTCCCAAGTGTGCTTCTAAGAGCTAGGCATGGGTTGGGTATCAAAAGACTTGGGGCTTGAAGCAGGGGTGGGAAAACCCTTGTTGAGTGACACTGAAGGCGACAAGGGTTGGTGAAATGAGTGGGAAACATGCAGAGGCAGAGGGGGGTAGAGGGCATGGTGGAAGTTGTACAAGCAAAGGATAAGGCCCTAGTGGAGATAGATAGGGGTTTTACCAAGGGATATGGCCTCATTCACAGACTTCACGTTAGCTTCCAATGAATGCAAAAGATAAAAAGGGAAGGAGATTAATGACTTATGCCAAAAATAGTTAAGAAAGGGGAGATGATAGTTAAAAAATGTATCAAACCGGTCCTCCAAAGTGAAGTATTTCATGACCACCTTGCACATCTTAGGCCAAAACTCTAGGAGCTCGAAGAAGGGGTGGGTTCATCTTTGAAGAATTGCGCAAACTCCAACTTCGCCTGGGTCTTAGTAGTTTTTTTTCCATTTCCTTCCCATCATCGGCATTCCTGTGGCCTGGCTGATAACCTCCTCATTGATTTAAAAGGTGATGTCATTAGTGGTGACCTGCCTTTCATTCTAGGTTTTGGCAACTTTTCTAGTGATCATTTCATCGTGACCCTGGAGGCATTCCATAAAAGGTAGGGCATTGCCTTCCTTGCAAAAATACATAACCATGGGATCAAAGGAGAATTCCTCCTCAATCCTATTAGGCTCAATTATTTTCTTATCTCCACCCATATTCTTCCCCCCGAGCCACCAACAAAAAAACTTAGAAACCAGAAGAGCAGAGGAAGCATTTTTCGCACTAGGCTCGGCTCTCCGAAAAAACATAGAACAAGAGTTGTGAATGATGAAAAAAACCAACCAGGGGATTAAAAGTCATGTCAATCCGCAGAGTAATTAAGGCTTTGATTATCTTGGTTTTTGTAAAGCCTTGTCGTGGAGGCCATTAGGGTTAAAACGTGAGAGGTACACGATAACCCATAAATGTGATCAAAAAAATCCGCATCGTATCTCTTGACAACCTTGGAAGATTTATTTTTACACCAGGCCCAATTAAAGAAATGATGGCCATTTAAAGGAAGTCTCATGCCCATATGCCACATCAAACCTCCTTCGTAATTTGGGTGACGATCACAGTGAACCATGTGGCTAGCAAAAAAGGTTGTGATAGGAGTCGCCAAAATGAGCTAGCACCCGACCCTACCACAAGGCGTCTCGCTGAAGCTATGCTTTTTACACTTCATGTGATTCAAATTCAACTTCTCTCATTTCCCACCTAAGCAGGTCCTGAGCATTCTGAGGTAGCTGACTAATAGCTCTCCAACACTGAAGCTTGTCAAGATGCAGACCGGTAGCAGCCATGACATCAACAACCGCATTGCCCTCTTTGTAGATATGTGTGATAGTGACCCTGTGTGTGTGGTCCAAAATGCCATGGATATTACTAATAATACTATCCACTTTCTAGCCAACATTATAGATACCCCTGGAAGCATCAATTATGGTTTTGGAGTCTCCTTCGATAGCAATGTTGGTGTAGCCCATGGATATGGAAAATCTCAACCCCCAGTGGAGAGCCATACCCTCAGCCTGGTTGACAGTATGGTTGTGTAGGGGTCCAACATAGGCCACCACTAAGTAGCCCTTGAAGTCACAGATGACACCACCACTAGCCTGGAGTTGATTGTAGATCGAAGCATCAAAGTTCAGCTTATGCCAGGTAGCACGACGGGAAGTCCAGACAGTGGCATTTCAAACAACAGTTTTGGTGTTATCAAATTTAGCAAATCCCTTATCCATGCCCCAATTCATGGCAATTTTATGGTCCCATGTAGAGGGTGGAAGGCTAGGGGGCTTCCAATGAGCAATAAGTAAGCTTTCTTGGAGTAATTTGAGACCAATTTAGAACACCGTCATGCTATCCATCTCAGTATCTCTGAAAATCCTATTATTGTGCTCCTTCTAGAGGGACTAGCAAAAAATCGGCAAGGCCTGATTCCAAAGGAGCTTTATCATGGGGTGGTCAAAAGGAGACAGCCAATTCTAGAACCAATCATGAATATCCCTATTAGGGCCCACCTGATGTAGAGATGGGTCAGAATTTGCTCCCAAACCTCAGCCGTAAAATCATAGTGGATAAATAAGTGATTTATGTTTTCCTCCTCTTTTTTGCATAAGCAGCACCTGTTAGCAAGATTGAAGCCCCTCTTGGGGAGGTTGTTCAGAGTGAGAATTTTACCATGTAGCACCGTCCACCAGAAGAAGTTCACCTTAGGGATAAGTTGTGGTTGCCAAACCTTCTTCTAGCAAGAAGTGTCAGCCATTTTTGTGATGAGCTGACAGTAAGCTGATTTATCCGTGAAGCCACCATGTTGGGTGTGACACCATAGAATTTTATCAGGCCTATCAAACAGGGGAATGTGGATAGAGTGGATCAAGGTATTGAGGTTAGTAGCCAGATTGAGGAGATCTGGTCTATCTCTTAGAAAAGGGATAATATTGATCCATCTACCATTGATTATGAAGTTGGAGACCAGGCTACCCACCCCATGGACAAGAATGTTTCTTAATTGGGAGAAACAAGTGTAGGAAAGAGTACCATCAGGTAACCACGGGTCCTCCCAGAACCTAATATCCTTGCCATTACCCAATTGCCATATATACCCTTTTTCCAGGATGCATTTATTCTTGAGCATATTGTTCCAAATTTTGGAGCCTCTCAAGAGTCCCTGTACCATAAAGAGCTTACAAAAATGACCCCCATCAAGGTATTTAGCCTCCATAATTTTGCACCAGTCAGCAAAACCCAAGACTAGGTTCCAAGACATTTTAGATAACAAGGCCCTGTTGAGATTATTAATTCTTCTCAGCTCGAGGCCCCCCAAATGTTTAGGGAGGCTGTTAGAATTTGTAATCTTTCCTTGGTATATTTATAAACCAAGGTTAGACTATTAATATTTTCTTGTTGTAATATATTAGGATATAAGCCAAGGTATCTTAATATACTTCTTTTTTGTCTTCTTTCCACTACATTCTATTTCGTCCTCTAGTGGAATATGTGAGGACAAATATTTATTGTAATTTTTAAATTAGTTTATTCCTCCTTAAGAGGAATCTCACACTTGGCTCACACACACTTATGAATGGTGGCATTCATAGACTTGGGAGTTACATTCTAACTCCTCTCTCTCATCTCTATTTAAGAGATGCTCCTCTCTCTCATTTCTCATATAGGATGATGAAGTTATTGTATTGAGCATGTTGCTCTCTTTCTCTCTTCTCTCTCTCATTTTAGGCTATGGCCTCATTCATAATGTCACAAGAGGTTTTCTTTGCTTTCCCCTTTCAAATATCTTGCCTTATTGTGTTGGATCATGAGGCTTTCTCTCTCCTTGCTTATGGTAATATTTTTTCATGCATTCACTTGCTTAGATTCTTTCCTAGTATTGCTTATTTTTACATATTTTTTTTTCATTTCTAACATGGTATCAGAGCGGTTTAATCTTTGTTTTTGAGTGTTTGCATGAAGGTACGATTTGAAGGAGACTCTTGAGAGAGATCTTACTAACTTTTTTTAATTTTCTTAAGTTGAAAAAAATCAAATTTTTTTTTGGGTTTGGCCGGTTTACCACCAAACCCATTTTCTATAGTTAGCTAGTTTATTTCATATAATTCCATTGCTATCGAATACAATCCATATTTTAACCTTGTTACATTTGTGCAGGTTAAATATTATATATATCCAAAATTCAAATTCCCTATTTTACACTTTCATCAATATTTAAATTCCATATTATCAATATATCTTTATTTTAAAAAGGACTCAAAAAATTTATTTGTTTTCTATCTTGTTTCATCTCAATACAACTTTGATTATTATCTTATTGGTTCTTCTTGTTTAAGACTTTTTCAATCTGCAATTTAGCAGTTTCTAATTCCGGATTGCACCCTAAATAGCATTTTTTTTGCAATCATTATTTGTGCTCTCATTTTCGAATCTTTTCTCTGTAGCGGGTTTAGTTCATCATTGTTTCTTTTTCCTTCTGATTATTCCTTGCATGTATCTGTTAGAATAGTGTTGTTGAATAGCGTTGCAAAAATTATATAGCTCAGTTTATTCTTTGTTATCTCTGAAATCTCTTTTTTGTTCATTTGCATGTTAATATAATCTGTAATCTCTGTAGAAGCCTGCATTGATTGCATGCATTGATTGCTATAATAGCAGTATTCCAGTTAACTTAGATTTTGTTCTCTGTTTTTTTTGCAGTTTTTAATTTCATAAAGTTGGTAGTCCATTTTTCTATTTTCCTTTTTCTGTTAGTGAGATCTGTTAATTCAACAGAGGAGGCCATGTGCCTTTCTTCTCTTTTCTTTGCTAAAATCGTTTATATTATAGGCTTGAATGTTTCTGCCACTCATTGTAATTATTTCCATAATTTCAGGAATTGAACTGACGCCTCATTTCAATCCGCTTTTGTAATTTGTGTACAACACGCAAGTTGCAAATCTCCATCTTTTATTATGTTTCAGTTCAATTTTTGTATCTCTATTCAAATCAAAAACACCTTGAAAATTTAACCAGTTCTGATTAATTCTGTTACCGAATGCACGCGAATCAGCTTTGGATTGGACTGTATTCGATTGCATGTGGATTTGGTTAGGAATTTGAAAATTAATTAAGTATATACCTAAATTGTCATCGCCTCCTGATCGACAAATTCATAGAGCACACTAATGTTGTTAGAAATCTCTTTAGCGTATTCACAGAACAGGAGCATAGTCTTCCCGGTTCAAAGAGAGGAGTTGGCTTGTTGTGGTCTCGTAATTGAGATTGCACATTCCATGCAAACAACCCAAGTTCAAATCTGATGGGACTAGGAGTTAAACGGGTGTGTACCAAAATTAAAATTTGAGATCCCTAATCTTGAAAAGAGCCATCCAAGTGAGTTATGGAGCATGTTAACACAATTACTGATCTTATATTCTTTCCTTTCTCATAATAAAAACATGGGTGAGTAAATAAAGGGGCTCGTCCCTTGTTCTGTTCAACTCTTTGAGCGTGGGCACGTTATCATCTTTGGTTTATTATCTTCGGAGCCATTTTTGAAAACGCTCGATTCACAGAGGTCACATGGTCCATCCTTATTGTCTCAGCTTTCGGCAGAATTGTGTTTTAAACCTTATTTTCTTTTTAAATCTTTTTATTTCAATACTTTGCTAGCTTGTGCGTAGCCTCATCTTGCATTTGTCTGTGTTTTAACTTTATCTTTTTATCTTGCATCTTCAATAGCTTAAGATAGAGATCTTCGTCTTGTATCTCTGCTGTTATTTCTTCCAGTTTATTCAATTTTGCTTGCATGCGTTGTTATCAATTCAAGTAATCTCTATTAATTTCTGCCTGTGTATTCTAACCGGCTTGCTTCCATTGCATATGTATTTGCATGAATCTAGATCAAGTTTTTTTGTTTATGCATTGCCCACTCCGGGATCTCAGTGATCAAAAGTATTTAAGGCATTGCATTTCAGTTTCATGTTGCAAAATACTCCAAAGTATATTTTTTTAATCACATTAAATGTTAAAAGGATAAATGAAGTTATCTGCAATATAAATCTCAAATCTGTCTTTTTTTCTTTTACTGGGCATCAGTATTTCATAGAAAAGAATAACCATTGCTACTGGAGGACACACAACCAGTTTCTCATTCGCAGCCTATGTAGCAAATTTTTTTGTTTTTCTAGTGTTTTTTTTTAAAAACAGCTAATTTAATGTTTATTTGGTTTTGACAGTTGCATTCTTTTCATTCCAGAACATTTAATTGAAAGCAGCTCTCACATATTGGGAGTACGCTAACATTTTTTTTACTACAGGCCAATGATTTTTTTTAGACTAACCTTTTTTGTTTATATCTATAAGTTTTGACTTTTTCACCGGTTACAAAGTAATAACAAAGAGTTCAAAGTAGATTCTAGGGCAATCTCCTTTGCAAAAAAAAATGGTGAAAGATTTCTAGCTCTTCTACTGCAATTACTGAGATTCTGATTCTTTCTTAGAAAACTTTTGCAGTATATTCAGTCTCTGCTTTACAATGTAAAAATATTAATATTTGCGTTCCTTTTTGGAATTTTTTTACCTTTAATTTAGTTGTTAAAATAAGCCCCATGTTATATTGATATTCTCATATCTCAGTTTTCCAGCATTGAATAATGTTTCTGAATGATAATCATATATTTTCAGCTTTGAATAACATTTACTGAAATCTCTATTAATAATCATTTCATTCTGTCTTTGCAGTTTAACATTTGTCTCTCTTTAAAACATTTCTTTAGTCTGCAGCTTCAGAGGATATTACAGAGGATATTATTACTATCTCTGCTGCATTTTTTGAATAAGTGATTAATAGTCAATAATTATTATTCTTTTCATATTTGATTTGACAGAGTTTGACAGCATTTATTATATATTAACATTTTAATTTCGGCTTTCTTTGTGTCATTCTGCTTTATCCTTTTTTCTTTTACATTCAAACATTTTTTTTATATATATAATCAATTTATGGCTAAAAGATTCTTCAGAAATCGTAAAAAAAGCCAACCATCTCACTTTGTAATTTTTTTTGGAAAATGTATAACCTTTTAGAATCCTTTAACTTCTACGTAAGAACTTTCTTAAAGTTCTAAAATTCTAAAATTTAAATTTTTAAGTGCTATAATTAATTTAAATTTTTTTAAAAATTATTTCTTTCTTAGAAAAGTTTATTTTTCTTTATTTAGTTTTTTATTTAAATAATTTTTTAATTACTTAAAGTATTTTATATTAAAGTTGTTTAGTTAAAATAAAAATTAAAAGCTTTTTTCAATTTCTATCTCTTTAGTTTTAAAATTTATAAGATTTTAATTCAGTTTTTCATTTAAAGCACTTATAGAAAATTAAAATTTTGTTACACTCTAAAAGAGTTTAAAAAGAGTTTTGAAGTTTAAGATTTTTATTAATATTTTTCATTATACATATACATGTTTTTATATCAAAGAAGGAAATTTATGTTTTTCTAGCTACATTTGTCAATGACAACTTTTTCATTTTTTTGAAGCACATTGTTAATTTTAAAAGGTGTGTGGAAAATGGTTGATCCAAAGAAATGAAAGTCATTATTTTTTTACTAAGTTATAATTGTTCAAGTATTGTGAGTTATCTAACAAAATTGTCTTTATGAGTATTATGAAAACTTTAGGTGACTCCATGGTATACGTTCAATATAGCTAGATCACAACTTTGTCTTATAAATTTGCAAGTGTATTTCAATATAGTGTTTATTAATTCAAAACTCGATATGATTTCATCCATATGTAAAACATATTTTGTGACATTGATGCTCTGAGCTGTGATTATATGCATTAGGTTGGCCCCATTTCAACCGAGGTCATATTAATCCTGGAACTATGGTGTTTCAAACCTTTTATAAGCTTCTCGCTTAATCCTTGTTTAACATTTTGTTAAACTGACTTGCTCGTTAAATTGATTTTGCACTTTTTCTCTAAACTAATTTACACTTTAAACTAACATCACTACTGCTACTTGATTTCGTTCTTTCGTTTATTTTAGTGGGCCCATCCTTTCAATTTTTTTTCACTTGTGTTCACCTTGCATGGAGACTTTAACTGATATCAAATAATTTATGCTTAGTGCTCTTCAAAAAAATTCTTATTTATCTCAAATTATTCGGGTTTATGAGTTATCTTACACTATTGCCTTCATTATTCAGTGATTTGATTCATTTTTACTATGTTCTAATGATCTATCTGCACATAGTTGCAGTTTTATGCTTTTTCAGCATCTCTTTATGCTCATGGTAGCATTTTATGGTTTGATACCATTCTTTTATCTTGTAAGTTGCATCGGGAGCCAATTTTTCAAGGTTAACTATGGTGGACTCGACAGTTTTAACTGACCTGTACTTGCCTTATCTAGCCTGTGGAGTATCCCTCCAACCTATAATTGGTGTGCACTTACTCAATGGAGTTTCCCTCCATTTTTTCCACTTTGTTCCTCAGTGCGAGGATGATATTTTATGGGGATTTCCCCTTCAAATTCTTTGTCTTCCTGGTGTATGCTCCCAGTTGCGATTAATTCATGGTATGACTTCCTACACCTGCTCATTTTTTGAGCGTATAGGTGATGAGGCTACTATATCTTCGAGCACTCCAATATAGGAGACTCTTGATCTTTTTCCTCGTGGCGATGATGTTGCTTGTCCATGACGAATTTCTTATTTGAAGGCAATATGTTGTTTCTCCTCATAATCCCTTCCTTTGGTCCACTTTCGTAACCATGCTTGGCAAATCAGAATCTTGTATTCATATTATGCTTAAGGCACATGTTCTATCATGGTCTCTCATTCAATTCTTTGATAATTATACTATTGTGATAATGTACTGCATTCATCATTGCTTAGATCATGGGTCATGTAGGTGGTGGTTTCTAGGCCCATTCACTTGCAGTGAGATGACTCATTAGTGGACTGTCTATATCCATGTGATTGACACAATCTTGATGCAGGTTTCATTAGTTGGCCTTGTCTGTGCTCATTTGTGCATTAGTATGTTTCTTTTATGAGAGATTTATTATTCCTATCATGTTCATTTTGAGCTTATGATTTATTTTAGATATCATGTTAACTCTATTGCATGTTGGTGAACACGTTCATTTATCCTCATCTCTCTTGGTTCCTCTTTGATTATAACTTTTATAACTTCAAATTTTTACTAACTTGACTATACGATGTAATTCTACTTGTGGATCGGTGCCTTGGTTTTTGTTCTATGCTTTTTTTCAGGTGATCCATCAAGGAACCTTCTCAAGTTTCTCACAAACCTTATGTAGATGTGGTTATGCTTCCACTCGATCACTTTCAAAGGACTCATGTACTTCACTTGGATCTACAATTGTACCAATCAGCTTGAAGACAATCAAATTACTTCATCTTGAAGATCGAGTTGCAGATTGTTGTAAATTATGGGTTTAATACCCCTTGTTGTAATTACCCCAAGTAAAGATTAAAGGGGGGTGTTAGAATTTGTAATCTTTCCTTGGTGTATTTATAAACCAATGTTAGACTATTAATATTTTCTTGTTGTAATATATTAGGATATAAGCCAAGGTATCCTAATATACTTCTTTTTTGTCTTCTTTCCACTACATTCTATTTCGTCCTCTAGTGGAATATGTGAGGACAAATATTTATTGTAATTTTTAAATTAGTTTATTCCTCCTTAAGAGGAATCTCACACTTGGCTCACACACACTTATGAATGGTGGCATTCATAGAGTTGGGAGTTACATTCTAACTCCTCTCTCTCATCTCTATTTAAGAGATGCTCCTCTCTCTCATTTCTCATATAGGATGATGAAGTTATTGTATTGAGCATGTTGCTCTCTTTCTCTCTTCTCTCTCTCATTTTAGGCTATGGCCTCATTCATAATGTCACAAGGGGTTTTCTTTGCTTTCCCCTTTCAAATATCTTGCCTTATTGTGTTGAATCATGAAGCTTTCTCTCTCCTTGCTTATGGTAATATTTTTTCATGCATTCACTTGCTTAGATTCTTTCCTGGCATTGCTTATTTTTACATATTTCTTTTTCATTTCTAACAGAGGCAGACTTTTTTCCAGCTGACCAAAGGGAGCCTTCTCTTTTCCTCAAAACCCGACTAGAGGAAGGTTCATTGTATCTTTTCTAGCTTGTTAGCCATGAAACCAAAAATTTTGAAAATGGAAAGGAAATAGACAGGAATACCTTGGAGAGAAGCAACAAGGAGTTGGAGCTTACCAGCACTGCTAAGTAATTTACCTTTCCATCCAGCTAGCTTCCTTTGTGTTTGTTCAAGAATGGAGTTCCAAAAATCATTCTTCACATCTTTGACAGTAAGAGGGAGACCAAGGTAAGTCGCAAGAAGCGAATCAGCCTAGCAGCCAAGAATTCTTAAAATCTTAGTTTGAGCCACAGGTTCAGTGTTGAAGAAGAATATTCAGCTTTTGTGGTAGTTAATGTGTTGACCCGATGCAGTAGCATATATTTCAAGCATAATTTTCCACACCCTTGCCTCCAAAACTGAGGAGGTGCCAAAGAAAAAAGTGTCATCCACAAACTGTTGCAAGACTTCAAGGGGAAGGCTAGAAGCTGGTTTGATACCCTCAATTTCTCTAGAGTGCTCCAGATGCATCATGTTATGACCCAGGACCTCAGCCAAAAGGATAAAGAGGTAGGGTGATAGGGGGTCTCCCTGGCAGAGATCCTTGGTAGGAGCAAACTTAGTGCCCAGTTTTTCGTTGATTCAACTATAGTTAACAAGCTCACCTAACCTTCGTTTATACAAGTTAGTGAGGGATGCATAATCACATTAATTTAGCGATTATTATGACAACATAATGTTGAATAAAATTTCATAAGAAAATGGAGAGATAATTTAGTTGCAAGTAATGCATTTTCTACGGTAGGATAGTTCTGAGTTATAGGGATTTATAACTATTTAAAACTAGCAATATCCCTAAGTAGGTGTCACACCTGTATGGTCTCCATTTTGCAAATATTAGAGTTAGGGTGAGTGACAGTATGTATAAGACCCATATTAAAGTAACCATCCAACCTTTAATTCAAATACTCTTTTTTTTACATATCATAGATATGTCCTAGTTCAGATTTAGTTTTTCTTGTTGTTGTTATTACATATAATATATTTAAATTAAAATGTATTTGGATTATTTCATGTTGATTATTATATTGAAATGATATTAACATATTTAATATGATAATTTTGGCGCTACTAAACAATGTTAAATGTGTGTTTTTCTAGTAATTATTAATAGGAACCACAATTTGAGTTGTGACTATGATTGCAGCGGATGACAGCAAGGCAGACCAAGTAATGATTTATTCAAGGAAGTATGCACGAGCAACAATCCACTTTCCTAGCACTGCATCTTCTACCATCCACCAATAGTATTGACAGTGATGATGATTATGTTCATCCTCCACCTTCTCTGCTTTGAACAGTTAATCATGAATTATTCACCAATAGGAGTGTTTGTATATCAGCTCCACGTTCTCCATGACTGCTCTCTGCATAACATCTCCACCTCTCTCCAAACAGGTTTGATGGTGCTCCCCCATATTCACTCTTTGTACCGCATCTGTAACTTTCTCCCAACATGAGTGATCATGAGGGAGATCTTTCTCCCTATTCCGCATTGTCAGCACTGCATTTTGAACTGTCTGACAACATGAGTGATAATGCTAGACTCAGTGGCTTTCTCATCTGATTGAGAATTCATATCCCATTGGTCCTTGAGAAGTAGAGGAATATTTTGGGCCAAGATGCATTCAATACTTCTACCGACAATATTAGCGCAACCGAGGAGGAGGAGGAGGATAACGAAGCATAGAGATATGAGAGTGGAAAACAAGATGTAGAGAGGGTCATTGATCTTATCTTTTTCAAAGCATCCTGAAACAGAGTAATAGTAGCTTTGATACTTACTTTGACCATTACGACGTACAATATAGTACTCAGAGCTTACATGAAGAAAGATGGTTAATGCTAAAGCCATCAACTTACCCCAAGACTCCTTAACAAGAGAATTTGTCATTTTGGGCATCAAATAGGCTACGATTACACACAACATCACTCGACTAGTATGGATCATCCAAAATTCACCCCAACTCATTGTCATTTTGGTATTCATCTCTAATGGCTCAGCCTGAGAACTAAGCATGTTTAGCAATTGGATTGTGAAAGCGTTGAGCACAAGAAAATCACCGGGAATCCAATGTGCTTTCCTCTTCAAAGCCTTCATTATATCCTCTTCCCTTTGTTCATGACTATAGAGTTATAGTGACCAATAACTAAGAATCCATCCCATTATAAATGTTCTTCTATTTTTCACTATTACTCTAGTTTTATTTGCAACTTATATATCATGATATCCCTCATCTGTTTTGTAAAACGAAACATGCATTGAAGCCTTTGGCCCAAGTTTGGCTCTAAAGCAATAAGGGGACATTCCTTTATGATGTGCAGAGAGAATTAACACCACTAATAATTTCTCAATAAATTAAGTTCAATTGCCATTTGGGTGTAGCACATTCACTAAATTAAAATATCTTTTATTTCTTTTAAATCTCTACAGAGGTCAAACTCAATGTATATACATTTTTCTAAACAGGAATAAAACATTATTAGGGTTGATGCAAATAAAAAGACCTCAAGTGGTTGTCATATCGTTTAGGGAAGTCTAGAAGAGAAAACAATGTTTGAGAAATTTAATCTAAATGGAAACTCTTAAGGATTTCTCATTAGATGACATAGAGACTTATGTCCAAGATGTAAATACTGAAATGAAACTACACACGTATCAAGGACCATGCTTAAAAATAGAATCTGTTCAACTAATTTCAAAAAAAACTTTTTTAAAAAAATGTAAAATTACTTAGTACAATTTTGAACCATAGAATGATAGATTCCATAAAAAGTTCATACTCTATTAACCTAAAAAGATAACTTTTACTACAAAATAACTAAATAAAATTTTCAAACCAATTACAAACATTATCATTTACTTATTAAAAAATACAATATGAAACATTTTCACAATTAACTTCTGAAAATACCTTTAAACATTCGTTATCCGACATTTTAAAACTAAGATGACCAGAAACAAACAGCTACTACTTTTTTAAACTAATATGACAAATTACCAAAGCTAAGCTATTTCCCACACGATGATATATACAAGATATGCATAAAGCAAAATAAAGCTCTTTCCTTAATACTACCACCCACCCGAATGTTGGCAAGAATTAATTTCTCATATTCAACGTTAGCAATCAAATGCAACTAAACTGTGGTTGTTGTTTTTAACTGGTCTGTAGTAAAATTACCTGTTATTATCTGCAGTAGCAGATATGTGTATTTGTAGTATTTTTATTTTTTACACCGAACCTCTAGAGTTTCTTCTCATCATCAAACAATTTCAAAATATACAAGCTAAATAGTAGCAATATATATTCAGAAACTTGTAGCATAGAATACAATACATATCGCATTTTCAGTACATAACTAAAAATATATGAAATGTGCAGTCTGATGGCTGCATAGACAATACTCTAAACTACATAGTGCTTCACTTAGTTTATCACATTACAATCAGCAATCGTAATTTAGTGAATTACAGACCTACCAATTCCGTTACTCCCCCTTCTAGATAGCACAACAAATAGAAGTTAGTACACCAATCCTTACAGAATTACATGATACTTTCCCTTGAAGGCACGCCTACGAAATGGAAGCTATTTCATTCATAATAAAACAAGACAAACTATCAACTTGTTGGCATTAAGCTGAATTGCCACTAGTGACAACACTTATTTGCATTTTGGATATAAACCGAGCAGACAGTGCAAACCGAGCAGACAGTAGAAACCGAGCAAGTTAGTACAAACCGATCAAGACAATGTAAACCGAGTAACATCTTGTCTACCGAGTCACCAATGCTTACCGAGTTCAATACCTACCGAGTGATCAGTATGAACCGTGCCTTCACTTCTACCGAGTGCATGACGATGCCGAGTAATGCAGTGGACGCCGAGTATCAGAAAGTCACCGAGTCAGTTTGAAGGAACAGAGTAACCATATTTGGGCCGACTTTGTAGCACTTATATTTATTTGTCAAGCCGACTGTGCAATTGTAATTGTAATTAATTGTTTGAGACCTGTATATAAACAATGTTGTAGAAATAAAAGATGTAATAAAATGTATGAAGTAGAATATATGTGAAAAGGAAAGAAAGGCAGAAATAAGCGAATTACAGAAGGCTTCAGAAATATAAGGTACAGCAAAGACAAATTCATCACAGAAGGTGATCAGTACATCAGCGAATCTCATTCAGCAATCCAGTTGCAAAGCAGAGATCTACTATTTCATTCTAACAGGTGAATCAGTACTAAATCCTTTAACCGGGTAGACTTAACAGTCTTTGTAAAAATCTCTTTACCGAGTGCATACTTCACTGTATGTTTGTAAATCCTTTAACAGGGTGGATTTAGCAATCCTTATTGCTCCTAACAGGGCAGATCATCAGAAATGATCAAATTGTAAGCCTTAATCGGCCAACTTTATTCTGCAGTATTAAAGCTTTGTGGGTTTCATCCCCACCCCAGTTTTACTTTCTTTTGGAAGGTTTCTGGGTAACCAAATCTATGTGTCATCATTGTGAATGTTTGTAAGTTTCATGCTTTCTGTATGCAAAGGTTAAAAAGTAAAATACATGTTAAAATTAGAAGAAAATTTGAAGTTACTGATTCACCCCTCCCCTCTCAGTAACTTGGTTAATTCCTGAATATTTCCAACAATTGGTATCAGAGCTGCATTGGTTCTCAAGACAAAGCTTAACTAGCTTGAGCAAAGATCCAGGACAATGGAGGTATTCAAACTGAACAAGGTGATTGAAAATGAAAAGCTAGATCTGGAAATGGCCATAGCTAAACTCAAAGAAGCAAAAGAACATCTTTCCCAATCCCTAAGAAGAAGGAAGGAACTTGCAAATCAGATGAATGATCAGAATTACATTGAAGAAAAGATTGAAGATCTTCTTCCCTCAAATAACTCAGATGAAGCAAACAATGCTATCAAAGAACTCCTAGAAAAGAATGGGTCTCTGCAGGAAGAAGTAAGAAAATTAAAAAGAGAACAAGAACTACACTCTACAAGATTCTGTGAGATCTTGGAACAGAGAAACAAGTTGAAAGATGAATTAGATGGAAGAAACATTGAAGTCCAAAACAAAACCCTTCAGCTAGAAAATCTAATTGATCAGATCTCTCATACAAATGAAGAAATTCTAAATCTAAGATCAGAAATAGAAAACACAAGAGAAGAACTAAGATCTGAAAAGGAAATCAATCTAAAATTGATGGATGACCTAAACGCTGAAAAATAAATCAATGAAGGAATGCTGAAAAGTCAAGAAGACTTGAATCAGCTGTATGAACGAAATTTTCATAGGCAAAAAGGAAAAGCAGGACTTGGATACAAAGAAGAAGGCGAATCCTCTAAGCAAGGTACTAAAAGAAATCAAAAACCTACTTGTAATCATTGTGGTAAAATAGGACATACTTCAAATAAATGTTGGAACAATGAAAAAGTAGAATTCAATGGAAAATGTTATAGCTGCAATCAACCTGGTCACAAAGCAAATGAATGCAGGGAAAAACCTAGATTCAGAGGTAATTGTCACAAGTGCAACAAACAAGGTCACAAGGCATCCGAGTGCAGATCCAAGACATTTAATCCAGCAGAACAAATTGTGAAAGCAATGTTTGGATGGGACTACAACACCTGGTGTAGATGTCATTACTGTGGAGAATATGGACACATTGGCATGAATTGCATAAAACATCATCTAAGGAAAAGAGACACTACAGTAAGATGTTTCAAATGCACTAAACTCGGTCACATAGCCAGAAACTGCATGAATGCTAGTGAAATTGAAGAAGGAAAGAAGAATGAAGCAACTAAGGTCAGGAAACAGGTGAGACAAAAATGGATTCCTAAAGCTACCGAGCAATCCAGTCCAAGAAATGGAATGGATGGCTCTACCGACTCAAATTAAATTTCCAAGGAAGCACTGGAACTGTACTCTCATAGATCAATCTCAAGCAGTTCCAGAACTGAAATTAAAAGAAAAGTCTAAATCAGCATGCAAGATGCAGTGAGATCACAGGAAGGTCGGTATAGTCTTCACCGAGCAAGGTCGTATAGTCTTCACCGAGCAAGGTCGGTACCTGTCTTTACCGAGCGAGGTCGGAGCATTATGAATTCTCGAGTTCACCGAGTTGCGAAGTCTTTTCCGAGCAATTAATTCTTAGTGGGTGACAGTCTGTCAGAATTCCTACCCTAATTTGAAATGAGCATTAATGACAGAGTTGTAAACAAAAAGCAAGTAATCGAACTCATTCTTCACCGCGAATCTTTAGCACTTTGAGAGCAGAAAACTTCAAGGGCAACCCGGTGATTTAATACTTTTGCGAAAGGAATTTTCTGTGAGCTACCATGGCATCATCCAGCACTTCAGCAAAGAAAGGATCTGATATGTTAGTTCAAGGGGAGTGGAAAGCACCAGATTTTAAGATCGTGCTCGCAGTTGCAGCAGCCCTAGATCCGAACGGAGCTCAATCTCAGATTCCTCCTAAGGTACTGCTTATCAACGATATCCGTAATCATTTTAACTGTTCAATTCAAGAAATGGGAAACCTAGAACTAGACATTGTGCATGAGGAACTATGTGTGGATAGTATTTTGAAACCCGAGCACAAACATCTGGAAGATAAGGGTTTAGTCCACATTGCACATCTTCCTCGAAACTTTCGAGATAAATGGGTTAGGTACATTCTCAGCCGAGTACATGATGGCAAGATTTGGCTCGAGCAACCTATTGAGATCACAAAGAAAATGATTCATCAAGTCACCGGTCTTCCCATGTTGAACAAAGCTAAAACTACCAAAACCCTAGGTCGGACGGAACTAGAGAAGAAAACCCTAGCCGAGTGGGATGGTAGAGGCATGAAAGTTAGCAGCATTACCGACGCTGAACTGAAGTTTGGTACACGTATCATTGCACACAAGATTTACAGTTCTAGTCGACAGAACAGTGTCTCCTGTGAAGCTGTTGACCTAGCATACAAAGTGGTCAAAAACAACTTGACATTTGACCTAGCAGACTTATTGTTGAAACAGTTCAACAAGAACATGGAAAGCATCAAAACTTCCAAAAACAATCCATGTAAGTTTGGATCCTTGTTAGTCTGTTTATTCTTCTATGTTCAGAAATTCTTCCCTTCTAAAGGAAAAGTTGTATGGAGAAAAGATGTGCCAGTACTCTATGAAATAAATGAATACATCGCAGAAATGGGTGAAAACTTTGAAAGCATCATGGATAATTATTTTGAGTCTTTCAAAGAGAAAATGAATGACAGATTCCGGATTCCACAGAAGTTGGTGGAAGATTACAAAGATGACATCTGTTTTATGGTAGATTGTGATAATGTGTATATTCAAGCAGTTAAACCAAGAACTGTATATGTAAAACCTCTTCCTTATGAGGTAAATATTGATGAAACCAAGAACATCATTGAAGCTCTTCTAAATCAGCCTGTCAATCCCAAAGCCCCATATTTTGGAACATATGATGAAGCTAAGGTGAGAATTGAACTAAGCATAAAGCTTCTACAAGCGGTAAACAAAGGAAAGAAAAGGATAGCTAAAATGCAAATGATAACCGAGGATAAAGAAGAAATAGGTGAAAAAGAAGAGGAAAAGGATGAGAAAACAGAGGAACCAGAACCTGCAAAGAAGAAAGGAAAAGTTTTCATCACTAAGGCATCTGTGCCTCCCACTGCTGTGTTTACAAGGAGAAATACAAGAGGAAAGGCAGACAAGGCAGAAAAGGCAGATAAAGACATAGTATTCAAAAGGCCTCCTCTAAGCCTTCAAGAAAAGCTCAAACTCTTCAGAGATGGATCAGGATCTGGAGTAAGTAACATAAAATCCTTGAGATATGAAACCAGATCGGAAGCAGAACAGAAGGAAATAGAAGATGCTGTTGTTGAGAAGATGGGACAGTGGAAATACTCTCCTGAAGAAATTACCCCACAGGTTCCAGCAGTTCTATTGAATCCAATAAAAATGAGATGGAGCAATGCAAGGCAAACTGTGATAGACATATTTGATCAAAACCTGAGACAGTTGATGCCGAGCCTGAATAATGATGAAGTAAAGAAGGCATTAAAAGAAAATGAAAATAAAATGACATTGAAGTTCAATACTTGTTTGATTTTGATCAACAATATTGAATCGGTTGTGAAGGCTGCAAAAGCCACATGGAAGAACATATACCACCTTCACCAACCGAGCATTGAAACTGTAATAATAAAGGATATTGAAGATGACAGCGATGAACAAGAAGAAGACACTGAGGTAGATGATACTGTAAGGATAGCAGCAGAAGTCATTGCATCCCTTCCTACATCTCCAGTGAAAGTTTCTACATCCAGCCCAGAGACACCTTCAAGCATGGTTGTGACAACTTCTACATTTGTCCAATCATCCCTAGCAACATCAGTGGCAGCAACCATTTCTTCTACCGTGCTGCAGTCTCCTGTACCATCAAATTTTCCAGCAGTAAGTTTTCCAGCTTTTGAATCTTCAAGTGTAAATATTTTAAGTTCTCCAGTAGAAAGTATGCCAGTATCTATAGCCAGCCCTACCTTATCTACTGTCACTACTACAAAAGTATTAAGTACAGATAAGCCTAAGGCTCTACCGAGTATAAAATTTTGGGGTAAAAATGTAGTTGAGGATATAGACCTAGATGAAGAGATAGAAATTCCTACACTAGATTTTGCAAATCTCTCAGCAGATCAGATGCAGAATATAGGTGAGATCCTCCAAAGGAAAGCAAAACAAAAGAAGCTTAAAGAGGAGAGAGACAAAGAGTATCAAATCATCAAGGATGCTAAGGACATTTTGTCTGATGCATTAGGCATTAAAGTAGACTCCTCCCAGCATGTTTTGTTACAATTGGCTGAAGCAGTTGAGAAATACAATGAGGACTCATCCGGGACAGAAAAGTTAATTGAAAGAGCCGAGAAGAGATTCAACAATAAAGTGCTTGAGCACATTGCTCAGCACATAGCTATTAACCAAGTGGAATTGTCTTCAGTTTTGTCTTACATAGAGTCTATCTATTCGAATGCTACCTCTCTTTTGGCCAGACTATGCAATTTTGCCGAGTTCACAAAGGATGTTAAAGATAAAATGAATAAAATGGATGAGGATATGAAGATTAGCATACAGAAGCTGCAACTTGAACCAAGTTCAAGCTCTGCTCATCACATGAAAATTTCACATCTATCTAATATGCAGTCTGATCTACTGAAAGAAGACTCAAGGATCCGGTCCACACTGCTAGACATCCAACACATGATCCTTCCCATCATGAATATAATGTATAAGCACATTGAACATTCCAGAACATTGATTCATGACAATCAGTTCTCTATAGCAGATCACATGATTGAACTCTCTGCAGAAGTCCAAATTGCTATACAAACATGTAAGATTCTGCAAGAAAGTTGGGACAGAACCCTGGCACTAATAATGAAGGTACATTCTGATTTCTTATCAAATCTTGGATTCTCTCTGTAAATAACTTGTATATGCACATTTGGCATTATCGTCAAAAAGGGGGAGATATGTATAGAAGGAGAGATATGTATACAGTTATAGATTTGTATAAGAAACAGTTAGCACATTGAAAGGGGGAGACAATGTATAAAGCCCTATAACAAAGATAAATTTTAAAAAATCAAAATAAAACTCAGCATGATTCGTGTATATAAACTTTTGGCAATAAGTGTTTTTGTCACTAATGCCAAAGAGGGAGATTGTTGGCATTAAGCTGAATTGCCACTAGTGACAACACTTATTTGCATTCTGGATATAAACCGAGCAGACAGTGCAAACCGAGCAGACAGTAGAAACCGAGCAAGTTAGTACAAACCGATCAGGACAATGTAAACCAAGTAACATCTTGTCTACCGAGTCACCAATGCTTACCGAGTTCAATACCTACCGAGTGATCAGTATGAACCGTGCCTTCACTTCTACCGAGTGCATGACGATGCCGAGTAATGCAGTGGACGCCGAGTATCAGAAAGTCACCGAGTCAGTTTGAAGGAACCGAGTAACCATATTTGGGCCGACTTAGTAGCACTTATGTTTATTTGTCAAGCCGACTGTGCAATTGTAATTGTAATTAATTGTTTGAGACCTGTATATAAACAATGTTGTAGAAATAAAAGATGTAATAAAATGTATGAAGTAGAATATATGTGAAAGGGAAAGAAAGGCAGAAATAAGCGAATTACAGAAGGCTTCAGAAGTATAAGGTACAGCAAAGACAAATTCATCACAGAAGGTGATCAGTACATCAGCGAATCTCATTCAGCAATCCAGTTGCAAAGCAGAGATCTACTATTTCATTCTAACAGGTGAATTAGTACTAAATCTTTTAACCGGGTAGACTTAACAGTCTTTGTAAAAATCTCTTTACCGAGTGCATACTTCACTGTATGTTTGTAAATCTTTTAACAGGGTGGATTTAGCAATCCTTATTGCTCCTAACAGGACAGATCATCAGAAATGATCAAATTGTAAGCCTTAACCGGCCAACTTTATTCTGCAGTATTAAAACTTTGTGGATTTCATCCCCACCCCAGTTTTACTTTCTTTTGGAAAGTTTCTGGATAACCAAATCTATGTGTCATCATTGTGAATGTTTGTAAGTTTCATGCTTTCTGTATGCAAAGGTTAAAAAGTAAAATACATGTTAAAATTAGAAGAAAATTTGAAGTTACTGATTCACCCCTCCCCTCTCAGTAACTTGATTAATTCCTGAATATTTCCAACACAACTATGCTAGAACTATTGCTCACCCGCTGGCTCTTCCTCGGTTGTCTTATCTAGCTTGTGTTGTTCCATGATTTTCTTCTCTGACTCTAGCTTTTCCATGATTTTCTTATCTAATTTATTCATGATCTTCTTTGCTTTTCCTGCTGTATACAGCGCTTTCCCCATTCTTTTTTCATCACTTTTTCTGGCCCATTTCTTGGAGTTTAGCAAGAGGAGATATTGGCTTTTCTCCAGACATTCGTTAATTATATCTCTCAAGGAGCTTACTAATTCTTGGAGTAGCTCACTCACATTTGTTCCGTCACTGCACTGAATGCTGTAACACAACTTGTACACAGCATTACTTGATGTTGCTACTTTCCAGTTTAACGAGTCGTTGCCTCCAATTCTCTCCCATAGCTTTGATTGATCTTCAATTTCTTTTTTATCTTTTATCCCAACTGCATAGACCATTTTGGAAAAAAGATTGATACTTCCGAGCGGCACTGTTTCGCTCTTACATTGGTTTTTGAGGTCGTCTAATGCTTCACGGACACAGTGTGCTGTTGCATGCCTGAAATTGCTACCATGAACAGTCCCCTCCTCCGCTTTCCTTTGTAAGATATCAAAGAACTTGTCGGCTGCTTGGCCTGTGATTCCATCGGCTTCTGTATCTGTCTCTTCAACGAAATCTATGATTTCCCAGGCCTGAGAATACGCCTGCATGCAATCCTTAACTGCCTTTGGAGGAAATACATGAGAAGTGGCACAGAAATCATTATCAAATGCCGCATACATTGGAGACAGCTGAACGATTATACTGAGAAGAGACACGGCTGTCATTTTCCATGACTTTGTGCTGACGTCTGCGAAATGGTCTTCCACAGCTAATAACCCGTTTTCTTCATCTGCTGGTTGCCGCTTTTCGTGGTCAACCGCTTCTTTTGGTTGCTGAATCGGCCTGTTCTGGCATAAGTACCTCAATCGGCCTGTTTTGGTTGCTGAATCGGTCTCTCCTGTTTTGGTTGCTGAATCGGCCTCTCCTGTTTGCCGCTTGTAAGGGTCTAGGCACTGCCGGCCTTGACCATAGGTTGTTGTCTTGCTACCCAGAAACTGTACGAGATCTTCACAAGATTCACCGTCTTCTTTGCCTTGGGAGATGAGTTTCTTGGCCTCTGCAATGGCCTTGCGGTTAGCTAACCACAGGCTTTTTGGAGTCTCCCTTAACATCTTCACACCCTTCAATGTTTCTTCATATTTCGGGTACTGCTTAAATGCCCGCTCCTCGTGCTTCGACAATATACAAGACAGCAACTTACCCATCACCTTGTTGTGCAAAATAACCAGAGACGCGAGCCAACAAGCTTTGCTGAATGTAACTGTGAGCCACTGGAGGCCGATCACTACATACAGTAATATTTTCGGTAGACTGAATGTTATCTGCTCTTTGGCAACCACTTTGCTGATTTTTGTGTCGAGAGCTTCTGCCTGAAGCAGCCGCGGCTCCCTCGCTTGCAGCAACTCTCTCAGGTGTCTTGTCCAGAAATCCTCTAGTTTAAAACCACTACGCCAGGTGCCCGATTGAAATTTTCTGTAATAAGTCACAGATGTAACCCACCTCCAAATGATGATTAACCATCCTATCGAGATGAATATGCATTGCAGGATGGTTGCAGTAAGCCTTAACTGATCATACCAAGTAGACCATTTCATATTGGTGTATGTCTGAACTCCTCCCAAGATCGTAATCACAATTTGTAATGTAACTATGATTGCAGCGGAGGAGGCCAAGGCCGACCTGGCAATGATATACTCGAGGGAGAAGGCACGAGCGACGATCCATGCTCTCAGCACAGCGTCTTCTACTGATCCCCAGCAGTAATGACAGCGAGGGTGAAGGTGTTCCACCTCCACCATGTCCCTTTCCGCTGCAAGCACAATATCTTCAACCATCCGGCAACAGGTCTGACGGTGATCCGCATTCTCCTCAGTCGCTCTCCGCGCCGCCTTTTCAACAATCAACCAACAGGAATGATGGTGATGGTGATGGTCATGGTGAGCCTCAGTGATCTTCTCAGCTGGTTCCCTTTGGCCCTTGAGAATCAGAGGAATCTTTTGGGCTATGATGCGCTCAATGCCTCTTCCGGCAATATTGGCGCAGCCAAGATGGAGAATGAGGATAATGAAGCAGATGAATGCTAGTATGGCAAATGGAATGTAAAGACTGAGTGGAACTCCATCAGGAGACGAAAAGTAGAACCTATTACAATACACAATATAGACCTCGGATGTTATATGGAGAAATATGGTTAATGCCAAAGCCATCAACCTACCCCAGGAACCCTCGGAGCCAGGATTTGCCATTCCGGGCATCATATTGGCTACAACTACACACAACATAATTCGACTCGTATGGATCATCCAAAAATCGCTCGAAAGGGTTTTAAGGGCTTCCGAACCCTCACTACCATTCGAGGACTTTGGAATACCATTCGGGCTACCTTGAGCACTAACCAAGTTTAGCAATTGGATTATGAAAGCGCTGAGGACAAGAAAATCACCGGGAATCCAATGTGCTCTCCTCCTGAGAGCCTTCACTGCATCTTTTAAAATGAGAAAAATAAATAAAGCAACTACTGCAATTAACAAAACTATCTTCAGAACATTACCAGGGGACACGTTGTTGTCATACACAGATTGTTTCAGCCATGATTCAAATTTCTTTGTGCTCTTTCCCCACCCAAGCTAACATATAAATAGGTAGAAAAGATCTTTAATTTTATTTATTTCAGAGTTTTTAAAGTCATAGTCATTTAAAAAATATTTGTAAGCTGTGTTTTGTTTTTATTCATATGACAGTGATATCACAGTTGTGTTTTACTACGATTATGAAATGCCTTTATGCATATTTGTTCATCACATTATTATTAATTATCTTGAAATTTACACAAGAATAAAGTAACATTTTGAAGTTAACTTGGAATTGGAAAATGGGAATTGGTTTCCTTCTCAAAATTAAATTTTTAATTTCAATTCTATGTCTCAATTCTAATTCCAGGTTCTGAGGAGAATTGGCTGAATGCTCATTTTGGACCAAAATTAGAATTGGCCTATACCAATTCACCAATTCATGTTTTTCAATTCTATGTCAATTCCAGCAACCAAATGGTTATAGAATTTGATCATGGAATTATCTTTATCTATCATTATTTGTCACTATTTATATCTACTTTAAGATAATTATTTAATATTCATGTTCTTTAATTACATTTATGTCTATATATTTACTTTTTATCTCACTATTACCAATTTATCTTAGGATTCATTTCTCAAGTTCAACCTAGTTTAAGTCTAAGGCACACAAGAATGACTTTTAAGTTAAATGATTAAATCTAGGTTTCAACTTTGTCATCACTTTCTTCTAGTTATTGTGAGTAAATTTAAAGCAGATCAAATATTAAAGACATTTTTTGTGCACTTGCTTTCACATAGGAAAACAATTAGAGAACACATTATCTCCTACATGGTAATAAAGAATCAAGTCTACATTACCATCATACTGATATCATCTATGTGTTTTGTTGTTTCTATTTCATGTCAACCATCACTAACAAATTAGATGACCTAACATAACCAGCCTAAGTTAACATAAAACCTTATCAAGTTTCTAAAATTATTAATAATGTTAGTGAGCACCACCTTGATAGGTTTAGCCATCTAGAAATGAAGGTGGAATATTTTCAAGATAGCATTCTATTGGATCAATCTGATTGAGCACATCAATTATATAGTATAATTAAAGTTCTATAACAATTAATATCAAAATCATAATATTTTAGAATGCATTATAGAGATTTGTAAGATAAAACACATGTTGACACTCTCATTAAATCAAGGTCTTTATTTTTTTAGAAGTGTTCAATTGATTCAAAGCATCACAGAGGTCATAATTTATCTATCATGTACTTTTAAAGAAAAGCTCCCTTAATCTTGTTATTTAATTTTTGAATATTTAATATTTTTATACATAAACTCTATTACCTTTGTTAAATTTTGATTAATCAATCACATATTCCTAATTACACTATAGTTATCTTTAAAAGAGGTTTTACACTTTGACATTTATTAGTGAACTTAATGTTTGTTTACATGACCTACAATTTCCTCTACCAATTTAATCTCCTTCATTAGGATTTTAGAACTAGTTGACAATTATCAGTTTGAACTATTACTTTGAAAACCTATCTGACCCAACAAAAGACTTAAGATCTACAAACTAAATCCAACGTCATATCAATGGAGTACTTTCTTCATGAATGCAAACATAAAAAAAATCAAATCTATATCCAATACACTCATGAAACACTTGACTCCACCATTCTCACACAGGGGCTTCTCCAATATACAAGATCATGAAAGATCTTTTTCATACCTTCCTATAGCATTCTTAGTGAAGGATTTAAAATGGGAAAAACATAAGGCAATATATTTCCTACATTGTGGGGGGGGAGTGGGTGTTGGGGATTAAGGAGGTTTATAGAGGAAAATGGATGTTTGGAATATTGGGTAGGTGTTGGAGGGGGATGACAAATAAGGAGTTTGGGGCAATATTTTTTGAAAAAGGGGGTAGTCTTTAGTATGTCATGAATGAACATGATATGGTCCAATTTCACAAAGCGAATCCCCCATGTGTTCTCTAATCCTTCAATATCTTATGTGGAATGGTGTTTTCTCTAATATTTTCAAACACGTGCACAAGATGACATTGAAAGAATGGAGTGTAGTCAAATGATGCAAAGATATGAGGGTGTGATGCAATATGATAATTATGGTAGTAAGATGATAGCTAGGATGCAAGTGTTCTACAAATCATAAGTAGGGTAGTAGGTATAAGACCATTAAGATTCAATGAGAAGATAAAATATTATTTTATAAGATTCCCCATGAAAAGAAATGATAGAGATTAAGAGGTGGAAAAGATGAATGAATAGGATAGGAGAGTATATAAGGATTATGGGAGAAATAATGAGAATTTAGGAGATTAATAGGTTATTAGAAATGAAGAGATGAGATTGAGTGGTAGGTAAGAGTTTGTTAAATTTTGGTAATGCATCACTAGACTCATTATACCTAGACATATTAGGTGGAAAAGGTTAAATGAAGAGACAAGTGACATTTCTCACATACCTAACTATGCGAGTGAAAAATGATTCATTCATATTAGAAAATAAGGATTATAAACCAATTATTTATATAAAGGTATTTATTTAATATCTAAAAAGGGGGAGTAACTATTAGATAATTAACTAAATAAATATTTATTTAATTATACGATAGAAAAAGCTAAAGACTTAATTAAATAAATAAAAATATTTTTTTAATGATACAGGAAAAGGATAATGAATTAATTAAATAAATAATAAATATCTATTTAGTTAATAGTGAAATAATGAATATTTATTTTATTAAGTGAGGATATTTTGAAGTGTCTATATGTTGCCCCTCTTTGGGACAATGTAGCATTTCATGTTGTTTAAAGGAAAAACAAAATAACTAATACTTGCCCTAGTTTGACCTGTTAAAGAAGACAGTATGGCCCCTTGAGAATAAATTGTTCAAATGATAAGAAGTTTTATATTTGATGAAAATGTACAAATGATAAGCATAACCGAATGAGCAATACAAAGTATCAATATAGGAAGGTTAATTTGATCTAATTAAGCTAATTAGGATTTGTTAAGATTGATTCTAGTGCATGATAAGTTGGTACATTATTTGATTAATCACACATGGATGCACCAATGTTGATGTCTAGGGAAAAATATTCTCTTGAGCTAAGAAGAAAGCTAATTAATATGATGTTGAACTAAAAGTTCTAGGAGAAACATGTATTATTTTCAATATAGAATTTTTTAGAAAGATGACTAATCATTGAGGCTCGTTAGTAGTCATTTTTTAAATTAGCATCATTACATTTTGACACTTGTAATTTGATTATATATGAGACAATTATAGTAGGATCTATATGTATGCATGTGGATTTCTAGTCATATGTTATGAGTCAAGCTTATATTCATTAATATGGACATATTTATAGATGGATATGTGACAGTCATGATTATACTACATGATGGAGGTGTAACATGACATGTTTTATTCTCTAGATAGTACTATATGATGCATTACATATGAGATTATTTGATTGTGTGCTATGATGAATGCATGAATATTGACTAACTTATGTTGATGCAAAATATATTAAGGACTACTAGAATGAATCCCCTAATATTTTTTTATTTTCATTATACTCAATCATTCAATACATGCTACCCAAAAAGTAATGAACGATGTAAAATGTGGTGAAAAGAAGATATAAAAGATAAATAATAATAAAAATATTGTACTTCTCTTATATAATTATTATTATAGAAAGAAGATAGAATTACTTGGATATAAGTTACACCCAAATGATTTGACATACTTCCACAAGGATTGAAGACATGTTAGCCAAAAAGGAATTCTCTCTTTCTCACTAGACCCATAAGTTATTAATGGTCTTAGATGACCATGTCATGAGATGAATCATCGTGTTACTAAATAAAAATCCACAAATAGAAATCAAGTGACCATGCCCCTCATTGCCTCCCTAATTAGAGCCATCTTGCAAGAGCACAACTTCTCTCATGAAAGATATTTTTGAGAAATATTTATGTGGGAGCATCTAAGGTGTAGGAGAGATATTTCATCACACAAAAAAAATATAATATTTTCCTTTTTTTTAGTTTTTCTTTAGTTTTTTGGGAGCCCATTATGATAGCTAAACTATTTTCATGACTTTGTCCTGTCTTAATTTTCTAGACATGAAAATTGGTCCTAGTGAGTGTAATTGGAAAACAACTGATTGGCAAAAGAATCACCTCAATATCACAAGTGCTTTGAAAGATATTAATAGTTTTATCCCCAATAGAGTAATCTTTAAGAAACCCCCCCTTCAGAAAAGGTGTAAAAAAGTGGCGAAAGTTAGAAAGAAAAAAAAATTATTGGCGAAATTTTTTTATTTTCAAACAAAAAAAAAAATCTTAAATGGCGAATCATTGATGCTCCCTAAAACTATTGTAAAATTTTTTGTGAATCATTTATGCTCCCTGAAACTATGTGAAACTATCTTGGCGAATTGTGTTTTTGTTTCATAACTACCAAAATATATATTGGTGAATATAAAATAGTATTTATATTATAAAAAAATATAAATTGGTGAATATAAAACAATATTTATATTATAAAAAATCTAAATTGGAAAATATAAAATAGTATTTATATTATAAAAATATAAATTGGCGAATATAAAACAGTATTCATATTATAAAAATATAAATTGGCAAATATAAAATAGTATTTATATTATAAAAAATATAAATTGGCGAATATTCAAAACATAGTGATAGGACTATGTTGGCGGTTTAGAGTTGTAGGCCATGAAGATACGCAAAGTTCAAGTTTACAGTGTACATAGTTTCAGCAGGCTAAAAGGAGGGTCGATGCTGACAGTTACGAAGATACGTAATGGTCAGGTTGATGGCGTGCGTAACTTCAGCGGTTATGCTGGCAGTTTGCAATTGAAGGCCACAAAGATACGCAAAGGATAGGGTGACAGTGTGCATGACTTCAGAAGTTATGATCACAGGTAAGATATGGGGTTCCGAGGCCACGTTGGCAGTCTACGTAACTTAGCCACGAAGTCACAGTGACATTGAACACTAAAGTACAATTAATGAGATTAGATGTTAAAAAAGGCTAATTTGTACAAGATATCAACTATTGAATCATAAACATTCATTATCTTTCTTTTCAGAGCCAAGTCACATTACACAAAACATTGCTTCATAATTTAATGCGGCTGCGAAGTTGTCAGTTCAAAATTTAAAATCGTAGCTAGGATATGGTGGTTCCGAGGCAACGCTAGCAATCTGCTTACCTTGAGTGGTACATAATCCAGGCCAGGATTTTGATTAGGCATTAAAAAGGATAATTTTATGGGATATGAGCTATGATTCATAAACATTCATTATTCTTCTTTTTGACTTCAGAGCCAAGTTATGCAGGATAATCATACAATATTACAATGTCTATAATTTTTCTTTACCGATATTTATTAATTTCCTTTTCCTAGGCAAGCCACCTTACGTGAAACATTCCTTCAGAATTTATTGCAGCTGGCAAGTTGGTGATTTATTTTCTTTATATACTCGTTGGTAGTGGAATTGTAGAGCATGGGCACTTTCTAAATTTCTAAATTTGGATGACAAGTTGGTGATTATTTGTATTTTCTAGGCGCTTTCACAGAATGGGTCTTCCAATAGTTGAGGGATCATCAAATGAGAACCCAGAACCTATTATCCAACCAAATTTGGATATGGAGGAGGAGATTCAACAGGATGTCCTCAGTCATCTAATGTCTGCAGCATGAGATCATGCTACTAGTTACACTAGTTATTAGAGTGACATGTTCGAACTTGAACTAGAACATGACAAGGTAGAGATGTGTGCCATTTTTTTTTATCATGGCTTTGGCTAGGAGGTGTTCTAGGATGAGATGAATCAAATGATCCCATTATTTGCTAGTCTGCGCATCGACTAATCTTTTTTTTTTGTGGATCTTATGAAAATTTTTGTTACTAACTTACTTGTAAATACGAATTTGAAATAATCAAATGTACTTTTCATTTTGGTTTTGAAAATGGTTGGAAGCTTGTTGCTTCTCCTTTTGGGGAAACCACAACCATTCAATGAAATTGTGAATCATTGATTCAGTTTAAGTAACCACTTACCAGTATTATGTAAATTGTAAATAACATATTGCATACAAGTTTTTCAATTTCATAGTAATATTGTAGTCTGTAAATTTGTAATACGGTATACAAATGAAACATAGGTGATAGGACTCTTTTTTTAAGTAGTGTTATTATTTTGCTAATACTTTAAATTTCAATAGTCAATACAATAAATTCTAATACAGTACTTATGTGAATCATGAAATTGAAGTATTGAACAATAGTTTTATTATTTATAAATTGAAAAATATGTAAACTGTAATTACTAAATCAGAATACTAAATAAATTGGAACCCACTCCAAGCTCCGAAGTTACACCTGGTTGTTTCGTAACTTCTCAATGTTTAATTTAATATATTATATGATGGTGATCTGTTCTGAAGTTACGCCTAGTTGTTTCGTAACTTCTCAATGATTAATTTATTATGATGGTTAGGGGTTCCGCAATTATGCTTGGTTGGTACATAACTTCTCAACGTTTAATTTAATATGATGGTTAGGGGTTCTGCAGTTACGCCTGGCTGTTACGTAACTTCTCAACAGTTAATTTATTATGATGGTTAGGGGTTCCGCAGTTACACCTATCTGTTACATAACTTCTCAACATCTAATTTAATATGATGGTTAGGGGTTCTGCAATTATGCCTGGCTGTTATGTAACTTCTCAATGGTTAATTTATTATGATCATTAGTGGTTCCGCAGTTATGCTTGGGTGTTACGTAACTTCTCAATGGTTAATTTATTATGATGGTTAGGGGTTTCACAGTTACGCCTAGCTATTACATAACTTCTCAATGTTTAATTTAATATAATGGTTATGGGTTCCGCAGTTACGCCTGGTTGTTACCTAACTTCTCAACGGTTAATTTATTATGATCGTTAGTGGTTTTGAAGTTACGCCTGGCTGTTACATAACTTCTCAACGGTTAATTTATTATGATGGTTAGGGGATACAAAGTCCTGACTAACTTCGTGCGTAACTTCATAAGGTGTCAAAAAGTGAGAGACAGAGAGTAAGTTGCATGCCCTGTGGAAAGTGCAAAGTACAAGTGTCATGCAGCATGCCAGGCTGTGTCATAACATCTCAAGGTTTCATTTTTCTTGTCAGTTTAACAGTCTCAAAGATTTGAAAGGTGTTGCATGACTTCACAAGTCTCAAAGTTTTCAGATTTCAAATTGAAACGGCCAAGGGCCAAGGCCCCTGATTTGCAGGTAGCAATTTAGCAAAGTTGAGATAGGGACCTAGGGTTTGATGTACCATTAGCATCATTTCACCAACATGCTAATTATTTTCTCTTGGATCACCTCCAAATCTATGCTATTGTTGGAAGTGACAGTTGACAGTGACACTTTTCTGAAAAAGGTAATTACTAATTACTAATTTCATGCGTGTGTGCTTGATGAGATTTTAATTTTTAATAGAGTAGGTGGCTTGGTGGCTGGTAGCCTAGTTGTACTTGTGAGTTGCTTATTACTTGTTAGTTATTAAATATAGTTCACACTTCAGTGTCTTCACAGAGCATCCATAATTTCCAAAGTAGCTAACTAGAGAGTTGAAACCTTTGGCTTTAAGTGCAGAGTCTAGACAGAAAAGGAGCTTACTGCTTAGAGTTTAGTTACTAGTATACTTAAAAGAATGGCAGAACAAGGATCTCCTGATGTTGTTGTACCAGAAAAGACTGTCGTTGTGCATTCAAGAACAAAGAGGCCAAACATATACGCTAAAGAATGGATGAAACTATTGCCTAGATCCTCAATTTTGCAATCAGCTAACGCTTATGAATGGAGGGACTCTTATGCGTTCTGTAGGGATGTTGACTACCCAAACACAAGTGGGTATGAGCTCTTCATGTTTTTCTATAACAATAGAATTAGAGGCCCTCCTTGTTCAAACCCATGGGACAAGAACTTGGGAAACTTGATAGTACCTGAGGTATTTTTGGATGTAGACCTCATGAAAGTGATAATTCAAGCATACAATCCAATGACACAAGCTTTCCACAAGCATGACAAGTCTATACTCTGCATGTTAGATAGAGCACCTTTTACTCAAGCTTTTGACCTTCAGGGACCTATGAGAGTGGATATTGACCTAGTAGCATAGGAGGCCCTGTTTAATAGGCAAAAAAGTTACTACCATGGAAAGGTTATGAGGAGGCATATTCCTAGAGAAAAGAAAGAGGAAAGGTTGTTATCGAAGAAGGTTGCAGATTCATTTGATATTGAGCTTTTCAATCTCTATTTCCATAATACCATCTACAGTCTACACAAAGTTATTGGACTAGATGGAGGTTTGACAATGACTCTTGACATTTTTGTGATGGCTACAGATGTTCAGGACCTGTACACCAACAAGAAGTTTGATTATGTGAGGTACATAATCAATGAAATGCACACTGAGTTGATGAATGTGAAGACTGATTTGAAAATCTTCAAGTTCAATCACTACTCCATGCTGATGCACCTGATCCTCTATTGCAATATTGGCTACATCAACCCAGACTTCATCGATGAGATCGAGAATGTAGGAGGAATTGTTCCGGTTCAACTGTAGACCAGGTTATGGCATAGAACTTACCATTTCTCTAATTCCATTGCTTTTTATAGTGATTTTGTGGATCCAATAATGAACATGTTAGGTATTGTGAGGGATAGATTTCCTTTACTTGTTAGAAAATTGCTTAGACCCTTAACATGTAAAATTGACAATGACATTAGGCACAATTGGGGTGATATATATATTTTTGATAGTTTTACTATTATAAGAGTGTATGCTTGCCCTCAACCTCCACACATACTACCAAAATTTGTCCCAGAAAGATTGGCAATAGTAGAATTCATGTGGCAGCTTATCGTAATAGATAGAGAGCACTTAGGCCCTAAAAGACACAAGGGAACCTTTTTGGAAAGAAGGTTCCAAATAGGGGATTTCTCTATAGGTAAAGATGATGTGGACCAAATCCATGAATTCCTAAGACAATTCAAATTGCCCTCTGGTAAAGAAAGGATGTATGACCCTGAAGACTTCGTTAGAGCGGCATTGAGAGAAATGAGGAATCACAATTTGGCTATAAATCAGCCTATGGCAGAGGAGGATGTTATTAGAAATGTTTTTAGTAAAGATATCTATGAAGAGAGAACCTTTAAATGGAATAATATTGTAAGGGCAGAGGAACAATTGAAAAAGGCAAACCCTACCTACCCCGGTTTCTTTCCAGATCTCCAATACATTCAGAAAATTAACAAGTGTATAGAGAATTATGAAGATATTATGTCTAAATTGCCAAACATCACTGAGGAGAAGGAGGAGGATAGAATAAACCCTGAGGAAGTTGAACCTGATTTGGTGTTTATGGTAGAAACAGAACAAGCTGAGCCATCCACATCTGAGCAGGGGCCATCAAAGAAAAAAAAGTTGATGAATATACTAGAAAAGGCAAGGCAAAATGCACTACAAATTCTGCCAGGTAATAGCCATTACTTTGATGACTTAAGACAACATTTTTTGACATCAATGGTAGATGAAGGAGAAAAGGCCCTAGATGAGTTAGAATTGGCTGCAGTTAGATTGGATGACAGGGTCATCCAAGCTAAAGAGTTTATAGATGATGATGAATTCATCAAGTCTGATGAGTTTAAAATTTTTCTCTTTAGAGTTAAGTAGAATGAATTAACACTGTCTCTGAAACCAGGGGAATCACAGGAAAAAACTATTGAAATGATTGAAAAATTACAATCCTATGATCCCAACAGTGAAACATTAACTGTGGAGGAGGCAAGAGATCTTGTAAAGAGAAGTGGCATGTTGCTGATCCCTGGATGGGACTCGGAGTCCTCATTCCTAATTGACCAAATCAAGAGGCAAGATAAAGCTATAGCTTATGAAGCTTTTGGCCCTGATGGACTACAGAGGGGTTCTAGATTCAATATGGACACTAAGACACTAGCAGTATGGTGTGTGGCCCTAGAATCTAGAAAGCCAGAATTGGTTGACATCGAAGACACAACACAAGGTAGCCAATTAATATGGAGGTTGCAAGACACTATAGGATTAAAGATAGAAAATCTCCTACATCATGTATCCTCCATGAATAAAGCAGTGGTTGAGGACTTGGAGAACAGGCTAGCTAGGACATTCAGAGATTATGTGACAAGTAGAAAAAAGTTTGAAGAGGAAATGAAGAAGATTTTTTTCCTAGAAAAGACTATGAAGGAGCTAAAAGATGGAATATATACTCTAAAAAATCATTCTGGGGTAGTTACAAAGGTCAATGATGTAGGGGTCCAAACTGAGCAAGAGGGGGGCTTAGCTCTAAAGCTTCCAACAGAAAAGATAATAATGGACGTTGATCAGCCTAAGCCCACTGATACTAGAATTGTTGAAAAGGAGACTTTGAAGAAGGTGCTATTGCACAAAGCAAATATTTTAAAAGAGAAGTCTCAAATTGTTCATAGTACTTTCATTTCTTTACAGGGGACAAAATATCAATGTTCTAATGCCTTGTCTATACTAACCCCATTATTTAATACTTGGGGCCCATACTTGCAATTCTTTGATAGGTTAGTTTTACTAATGGGAAAAAAAATGGAGTTACCTAAAAAAATAATTGATGTTAAGGAAATGGTGTTATTAGTAAAGGATTTAAATGCATTTTTCACTGGCAAGTTACAAAACATTCAAGCAAAGCTTAAGGTTTTTGCTGAAGAGTCCGAAGGATATATCCCTACTATTGTGGACAAAGAGGGACACTTGAAGGATTGGTAGGAGTAGGTTGATTCTTTCAACCAAATTTTGGAATGTAGCAAGGTGGCTTCTTATTTTGTTGGTGATGTTGACATTTCAACTTTTTATGAAGTTGTGGATGAATTGTACAAGCAGGAGATTGGCATGAATAAGTTTGTTGCTAAATCTTGAGCCATAACAGATGCCAAGTGGAACAAATGCCTTGAAGACTTGGAGATAGTTAGAGAGGTAACTTGGCCATCAAAGAGGGATATTATGGTGTGGAAAAACATTGGAGAGGTTCAAGCCTTCGTCTTACCACATTGACATGGATGATCATTAATGAAAGTAGTTAAGACAGTTCTAGTATTAGATAATAGATGAAGAGCCAATAGAGGAAGGTCAGTTAATTCGAATAGGGTATCTTATGTTTGTGGTTCACCTGCTGTGGATACACCTTTGGTGCAAATGAAGATTGATTTTGAAGAATCCAAGCTGCCAGTTGTGACTCTAATAACTATTTCCAAGTTTGTTTAATTTGCCAAATGCCAATGTTAGTTTTTATTTTCTGATCATTGATCATTGATCATTGACATTGATGTATAAATTTCAAGGAAGTTTTAGTATATATTTTTTAATTTTCAATTTTTCTATCACTGTGCCTATGTAATTTTGTAAATTGGCTCATTGGCTCAAGTCAATAATCTAAATTATAATTAAGTAAATGCTTAGTATTAGGAAATTAGGAAATTGACAATATATAAATTATAATTGACAAATAATAAATTGACAAATGACAATTTCTAAGATATTAGGTATAACAACTGTAAATGTAAAATAAAAGTAAAATAACTGGTATTGATTATGTATTTCTGATTATAATGATTTCAATCATTTCCCATAAAGCACAGATAGGTCTATACCGAACAATGCCTCATCCATTGGGAAATAATACCAGAAGATAGAATGAATACAAAGATGCTGAAGAATAATTGGTCTTTGAACATATACAAGGAGATGCAACAAGCTATCGATCATTCTAGGGTTTACAAAATTTAACCTAAGAACTTTACAACAACCCTACTAGGTTTACAATAAATGAATCAATCAGATTTGGAGAGATATTTGTAGATGAACCACCTTGCTTTATGTCTTCAATTCTTTCCTCAGTTTTCTCAAGAAAATATGATTGCCATCTCTTCGTTTTCATCCCTGCAATAAATACCTCTTTATATCTCAACAACTTTCAAGACTCAAAAAGTTGCAATCTTCATTTGTCTTAAGAAGTAGGTGGAGTGTCTACTTTCTCTGCATGTGGAATATACTAATACCTCCACCTGTTATACACCTCTTCACTTGGGAATTCAAAAATTTACCTCTGCTTTCTTGCTAGATAACTATTCCCACTTGTCCTCTAGTTAACTGATTTCTCGCTAAATGAAATCAAATTTGGACTTGGCAGAAATTAATGTCTCAATAGTGTGTATGAAAAACAAGGTATTTTCCAAAGTTAAAATGCTAGTCATTCTAGCAAAAAAATCATCATCCATTTGTGCTCTCCACCTGATTAACTCCTTAAGTTCACCATTTTTCTTGAAAACTACTTGGATTAAATCACAGTAGGGGATTGTCAATTCTTTCTTCAACAAATTCAATTTTCTTTCAAAATCATCCAAAAATATATCATGCTCCACAAGCTTCTTCACATTTTGATCCAATAGTTTGATTAATGGGTCATGATCAACTTGAGCCTTGGACAACCATCTGAATAATCTTACATTCAGAGATCTCTCAATCCATTTATTGAAAATTGGCCCTAATTCTTCCTTATGTTTGTTCAAAGTTGTGAGCAATATCTTTAATCTCCTACCATGGTCAAACAAAATTGTAGGATTCAGATTGGTAGCAAATTGCATCACGGCCTCTGTAACCTTTTCCTCATATTTTTGATTTATTAGGGATGTAGCCTTTGCATGTTCATCCTTCTCCTTTTCTAGTTGTAACCTGACTTCTTTCAACTTGTTTGTTTCCTCAATTAACTGTTGCCTTTCCCAGCTATTTTTTGCATCTGTATTTGTCTCTGGGAGCAGTGATCGTAGAAACTTGATGACAGGACTTGATAAAGAAGCCACTGCACGCTTATCAGCTATCATCAATTGGGGTGACCTGTGATCCTGTGGTTCAGATAATTGTGCAATCAACTTGTCTTTCTGCATCAAATCCATCTTAAGCTCATTATAAGATTTAAGGATAGTCTCAAATTTAATCCTTAATTCTTCCTTCTCTTGTGCATCCTTTTCAGCCACCTTAACATTAAATTTGGTTGTTTCCAAAATGAGGTTTGAAGCTTCAACACTAGAAGTCTCACCTACTCTTTGCACCAATAAGTTTCCAGCATACTCTGAAGAGAGAGCCTCTCTTTTTCCTTTATTTTCTTCCCTCTTTAGGGACCACATAACTAGGGCTGCATGATCATCAAAGAAAGCAATACCCTTAGCATCTTGTTGTGCTTTCTCTGCAATAGTGAGGGTCTTTACCTTTCTCTTCCTGACTTGATAAAAAATTATGGCATCTACAATATCTCATTCTGGAAGAATCAAAACTCCTACAGTATGGACCATAGCCCTTCCCTCCTCAGGGGTGATCTTCTCAAATTGTTTCATCATCTCCCCTTGGTTTCATTATCAATTTCAGTTATATCCTTATTGGGGAATTCCTCTTTCTTCTTCTCACAAATCTCCTTAAATTGATTTATTTTCATTCTGCATAAAAATTGAAAGAATGCTCTAGTCTTTACAAATTTATCATCAACAATGAAAGAATCACTAGCCTGTTTCAAAATTGGGTCAATCTGCCTACCTTCAAACTCTACAATAGTAAGATCCATCTCTATCTCCCTAGGTACCTTTGGCATTCCTTCTTGCAACTCATCATTGGAAAAAAAAATATTTCCCTCATTACTTAGTTGCACCAATTGCTTTGCAACTCCATATTCATCTAAGTGTAAAGGGAACTGGGAAGGAGAATATACATCTTGTTCTGGCCTTGATTCCTCTTGCCTCTGCCTCTTGGGAGAAGGTTCCCGTACTATTGGATCACTCATAGGTCTTTTCCCCTTGGAGGTAGATGGAACATCTTCATCTCTTTGTCAAACTGGGAGAAGAAAACTATAACCCTTTCTTTGTTGCATAGTATAGGTTCCTCTGGGGGTCAATTTTGTATATCTGGGCTAGTTCAGAATTTGCTTGGCTCTCTCAGGGTTTGTTTTGCTTACCACATCCCTTTTCTCATTTACTGCCTGCATGATGCCCTCAAAATATTCCATGAGAGTATCAACCTTCTTAGCCCATGGCTCAAAACTCTTTAATGGATCATAACTTTTATCAAAATTCCTAATAAAATATACAGTCTTTTTGTAGATTACCTATTTTTATTTCTTAATCTCTTGAGTTTGGAGATCAAACTCATTCCTTATTATGTCTTTAGAGAAATTAATTTTTTTCTCAAAAGGAGCACACCTTATCTTTTCTCTAAACATTCCTGACAAGAAACCCTCATTATCTGCACATCTGGTTGTAGCTATAGCCATCCTATAGGGCTGCAAGACCTGATCCAGATGTATCCACCCCTTTTTTACAATAACATATTGATGTGCAATTATGACATCTAGAAACAAAGTTCCCCTTCCCTTACCAGTAAGGGTTGTCTCTTGCAGATCACCAATCTACCTTAGAATTTCTGCACAGCCTATCTTCAGTGGAACTTGGTAGGGAAAAATGTATGGTGCCTTCCTGCAACCATATACTCTAAAAACTATAGAAATGGGGTATAATATTATATCACCAAAATTGTGTACTATGGTAATATCCTGACAGTATTCCTTAGGCCTGATCAACCTTAAGAACTCTCTTAGAATCCTTGGATTTTCAAAATATAATAGTGTCCTAAGCCATGAAGCAAAACTCTGATCAAAAACAAGGAAACTAGCCTCAGTCCTATCCCAAGACAAATCTGCTATCCACAACTGAACTGGAAGGGTTTCTCCATTCTTCTCCTTGACAATATTAATTGTTGAACTAAAAAATTGCTCACCTTTATATAGGAACATATGCATCAGCATAGAATACCACCCAAAATGCCTACTTACCTTCATGTTCTTTATCCCTATCAATCCTTCATGGATTAGATCAGCAAGGTGAGAAGCAAAGTCAAAGATTAATGCCAATTGTGGGTGTAAGGACTGTACCATCATAAACATATATGGAATTGGCATATGGGTTCAAAAATAATGTGCAAATACCAAAAAAACCCTAAATATTACCAGATAACAATAATCGAGAACAACAAACTTTTCACACTCCTTTTCCTTAAAATCTCAAGCAATTTCTAAGTTAGAAATTTGGCCTACCAGATGCCTGCAAAACTCTACTTGATATTGCTCCAGAAAATAATCCAGTCTTGCTCGCCAAGATACTTTGAAAGAGGTAAAGAATTTAATGATCAAATTGGGATATATAATGTCTTGCCAACTGTTTACAATTCATCTGCATGAAACTTATTAAGTTCACCATTACTAAAAACTGGCAGGTTCAACATTCACAAGACGCAAGCAATGTGTTACATCACAGAGCCAAAATTCAAATTTGAACTGTCGATCTTCTTTTCTTTTTGGCGCATCAGACGGATAACAAAAACAATAGCGTAACCTTTTAATTACTTTCCCCAGACTAGTTCTCAACCAATGAGAACACTCTAAAATATCATGTGTAAAATTATAACTTAACTTAAGCTTTGATCAAGGAGGATAGGTGTCACACTGTCGCTAAAGCGCAAGCATAAGATTCAAACATCTTTCCTTGGTGGTATAACGACCACCGTAGATCTTTCACGAACTTATCATACCTTTATTGTTTCCTAAAACAATGACCCCATTGCTAAGAGTACATGTGGAGACATTTGAAAGCTTGCGAATGCTAACAAATGATAAAGCAAAAGACATATGTCACTAAGTCGCTAAAGCGCATGTTAGTAAATGTCAGAATTGTCTGTTTGAGATATAACGATAACCATTGATGCAGCTTAATCAAACGATTATCACAAAATTTGTAAACTTCAGCCCCACTTACTCTTTTGCAAACCTTTATCAAATCAAGAACTGCCACATTACGCAAACCAACAGGCGGACCCCACTCTTTTCTTAGTTTTGATCATACTGACAGCTGCCACATCATCTTTTATCTCGACCAATCAGGAACAAACATGTCATCGTGACCTAGCAACTAAGGACCCACTTTGTAGTCCACACTTAAGATTAAGATCGAACAGTCATCGCTATACCACAAGATTAAAAAGGCATGCAACTTGGCCCAACGGTATAATGACAGTCGTCGATGGATTTCTTTGTTTAACTAATAGCCCACGTGGAAAGCGCGAAGGAATGGACTGTGACATGTGTCAATAGATGAATTAATATTTGACACTTTGTCAGGAACAGTTGGTTTACGGAGCTTCGCGAGGGTTTGTTGGCCGTTAGTGTTGGTGGTTACAAAGCTGTGATGAAGCATTTGGTAGAAAGACATAACTATAGAAAGGTTAATCAGTTACAAGATTAAATAGTTGAGAGGTTACGAAAGGCTTTGTGCGGGACTTCGCAAGGTTATATGAGAACCGAGAATTGGAGAATTATATGAATTAATAATTATATGAATTCAAAATTTCAAATTAAAAATTTCTTGAACATTCTACATTACAAAAATCATGATTCAAAGAATTCAAATTACAAATTACAAAAAACAAAATTAAAATTACAAAAATCAAAATTCAAATAACAATAATCATGAACAATACTTATTACTTGTAACTGAATATGAGTCAAATTGTCAATAATAAATATTCAGAATCAAGTCCAATATGAAGTATCAATTTATCCAACAAGTACAGTAATAACTAATAAGTATACAGTGTTGATTGTATAAAATTATAAATACCTATTAACCGAATGCTAACTCTAAATCACTTCACTCTTCACTAAGTGTCAGTGAGTAGTCTGCCTCTTCTATATCCTAGATGGAATCCAGCTCCTCAAATTGACTACTACTACTAGTATGAGGTTCTTCTTCATTCTGAGTTGGGTATTCAAAATCAAAAAATTCTTCATCTTCATTCTGAGTCTGGGACCAAGATCCATCGTTTGTCTCAGAACCACCATGTTTTGAACTAGTGTTCAAAAGCCCTTGTCTTTCACGCAGGGAATTCCAAATTGCCAATGCCCTATCATAAGGAAAGTCTCTGACATTGTACTGAGTTACAAACAACCTCAAGCAAGTTTCCAAATTTCTATCTAGTTTGTTTCTGATCTTTGATTTCAAAAAACCCAATGCACTGAAAACTCTTTAATCTTCCACCGACCCCAATATCATTGTTTGACATAAATCAGCAAGTTTGAAATATTCTGATATTGAATCACACAATACTTCACTCTGCCCTATCCTTTTCCAAAGTCTGGTTATTACACTAGGTTGAAATGGATTCTCCAAGTTTTTTATTTGTAATTTCATACATGATGCAAATTGTCTACATTGTTTTTAAAGATTAGCTGAATCTATAATTCCATCAATTGGTTGTCCATTGCAATCTGCATGTTTTGAAAACTCTCTGATCAATTCATCAATTTTTTTATGAAACATATGAGCATCAACTTGTCTATCTCTGACGTTTTTCCAAAAATGAGGAAACACACAACCCATGGCTTCAATAATTTCTTCTCGAGGGAATCTTTCACGAATCTCACTTGAAAGCTGGTAGGAAATTGATTTCAAATTCTCACTAACAAATTTAACAAACCTGTCAAAATTAGCCCTTTTAACAAGAAGTAGTTTGCCTCGCTTCCCCGTCTTAGATTGGTGCATTTGTATTTCATATCCTTTCACAAACACACATAAATCATTTTTTTGCATTGAATTGTAAAAAATTCTCAGCATGATTCAAATCTGAAATTATTTTCCACCTAAAAAAATTTGGGCTTTGAAGTGAACTATAATATCTGAGTATAAATTATCCAGGGCAATACATGTCATTTTACGTAAATCTGAGTACTCATGGATATACATAGTCCTGTCTTGGGCTTTCTTAACAAGTTTGTTCATTAAATCTAGCATGGGGAGAAGACTGGCTAAAGTTAACAAAGTCTCTATATCACTTAACTTATGTAACAAATTAGAAGCTTTGTCTACTATGAGGCATTGCTCATATATTACTCCGATTAAGGATTGATATTCTGTTAAAACTCTTTCTACTGCTCCATGCAAAGAGATCCATCTAGTCTCAACATCTTTGAGAAGCTTGTTTCTTGGTGTTACTCCCTCTGAGAAAATCTTAAATTCTGCAAAACATTTAGGACTTCTGCAGAAGTAAGAGTATATGTCACGAACTAGATCTTCAACTTTTGACACTATAGAAAAATCACTTACAATTTTATATGCTAAATTCATTTGATGGACCATGCAATGTATGCCAAGCATGTAAGGTGCAATACTAGTTTGTAATCTTGCACAGAGACCATTCCTTTGGCCTTGCATTACTACAGCTCCATCAGCTCCAACACACTAACTTCTTTCCAATTGTCAAATCATCCATACCAGCAACTTCATTCAAAGCATTCTTCACTTCAAAATATAAGTTTTATGTTGTTGAATTGCCCCTCATTTTAAAAATGCAGAGTAGATGAGCTTGGTGGAGATGTTCTTTTACTGTATACACATGCATACATACCCAAGCAGTGTTATCTACTATAGTAACTTCATCTATGGATAATGAAATGAATCTAGACTATTTTACTTTCTCCTGTAAATTTTTCTTTTCCACCTCAGAAAGATAGTTTGTCATTTCCCATCCAACATTTGTTGACCAATGTGACATAGGATAGTGAGGAACTTTCAAAAAAGATAATAAATTACCATATTCTAAGAAGTCTCTCATAGGATGCCCTCTGGACATAATATGAAAAACAACACTCATCTGAATGGTCTTTGCTAGGTTTGCTTCTTTGGCTGCATGTTTAAACCCAACTTTGATTGGATTTTCACTACTAGCAATTACTACCATTCTCTTGTTATGCTCTTCATATTCTATGGCATACTTAACATGAAGACATTCTTCCTTTGATTTTCATCTCACTACTGATATTTCTTGTCTGTCTATGGTCTATTTTTCATAAACCTTACCAATATGCTTTTCTATAGTGTCAAGCTTTAGCTGCAACTTCTTGTCTCTTTTAAGTTTCTAGGTACAAATCTTACACATGCATTCTATTGGTTGTTGATCACTACTTAAGACTAGTTCAATGAACCAGTACTTTGCTACCCAATCAACCTTAAAATTTCTTGCCATTTCCCACTCTCGCCCCATTTTTACTTCCCTTTTTCTTTTCTTCCTACCAACATCATTATTATCATCATTACTAGCATTTTCTTCCAACTAGTTCTGTGTATCCCTTATAACATCTTCTCTCATGCCACCATTGTTATCCTCATTTGATGCATTTTGATTTTCATTTAACTCAATGACAACCCCAGCTTGTGGTACTGGTACTGGTACTAGTGAGCTACTATGAATGGCTTTTGCACTCACAACTGTAGATGTTGATGGAGCAGAAACATTGCCAACTCCAAAGAAAGCCTTTATGGTAGTATCTTTAAGTTTTGGGTGTTTTGATGGCCTCCCAGACCCTTCACTGCCTTGAGGAGTCTTACCCTTGTCTACCTTTCCAATCTCTTCACTGCCTTGAGCATGGTGAGCAGTCTGAGTCTCAACCTCCCCTGCTATCTGAATCCCTTCAGCAGTAGTGGCCTGAGGATACTCAATCTCAGGATAGTCACCCTTGGTTGACATCTTCACCCAATGACCTCTCACTAGTCACTAGGATTCTAGCCTCTAGGAATTAAAATTAATAGCAATACTGTGAAATGTGAACAAATAATTGTTTACCTTTGTCTTGCTTACTCTGAATTCTTACTCTCTGAAATGCTGAATCCTCTATTTGCTATTGCAAGATTGTTATTTGTAAATCTAACCCTCCAGCTCCAAAAATTTGTAACGATGCACGATAAGACTACTTTTAAGTTTTCTAAATTTGATTTGAATTTATATCAATCCATGATTCCAAATTCCAAATTTCCAATTTTTTATTTTTTTTAAGTTCTTGGGCTTTGGCAAAAATGAGTCGAGTGCTGACCTGATCAATGCTATTTTTGGTGAAAAATTAAAAAGACGTGGTGGACCAATAATTAATGGGTTGGAGAAATACGTCATGGACCAATAAAATAATTAATTAATGGGTTGGCGAAATGCGTCGTGGACCAATAAAACAATTAAATAATGGGTTGGCGAAATACGTCATGGACCAATAAAACAATTAAATAACAGGTTGGCAAAATACGTCATGGACCAATAAAACAATTAATTAACGGGTAGCGAAATAGGTCGTGGTTAAGATAACAATATAAACCATTTGGCTATTTTAAATTTTATGTGCAATTCATAATTGATATCGTTGGCAAATAAGCGACTGTTAAAAGAACCATGTCAGATTAGTTATAGGTGAATATGATGGTCAACAACATCAAATGGCAAATCTGATTGGCGATTCCAATGAAAATTTAGCAGTTACCATGTCAAGATTGGGCGAATATGGGCCAGCCTATACCTACGTGATTCACCAATTCAATGAAACGTATTCCCCAGAATTTTCCAAAAGGTGAATATTCACCACTAAAAATTACGCTAATCCCCAATTATTTCTCCAATGAGGCTTAAAACTCAAAATTTAAGACCTTAAAGGACCCAAAAGGGATTGAAATCTCAACACATATAGATATATGTGTTTTCGTAGATATCTATAAAATCTCTCCAATTATATATTAGATAAGAAAATTGGACGCCCAAATTAAAATTTATGGCTTTCAAAAGTTGTGCCATCAAGAATCAAGTATCAATGAAAAAAAGAAGAGAGGGAAAAATCACCTAGGTGGGGACTTGAACTAATGAATGACTAGTTCCAAGAGGGGAAATTTTTCACTTTCTATAATATATTATTTAAGGTTCTTATTACTTCTACATATACGAGGATAAAGGAGGGTTTCGAGACTCTATTCCAAAAGTTTAGATTTTGGTTCCATCTTGCAAATTATTGTAATAAGAAGGCCAATGTTGTTGTAGCAAGTTATTTTCTAGAATTTCCAAATGTCATTTCATTTAATTGAAGATAATAGATGTAAAATATTTATATTCTTGTAATTTGTATATATTTATGTATTATTTTGTGTGTGTTTATTTGAACAAGGGGATAAACCTTCAAAAAACATAGAAAGCAAGTCACCAATGATTAAACCAAAAATCAAATAAAGACCTCAACAAACAACCATTAGGTTTCATCCTGATTTTTTTATTGTCACATTTTATGTTTTTGTTTTGATGTAGATTTGTCATGTTTGGTCATGTTTCACTTTTTTCATGCTATGATTTATTTAAAGTTCAAAGTTATATGTAATTATCTAAAAAAGTGTCTCCAAATCCATTAAATGAATTTATATATTGTGAAGAAAGGTAGAAAGTTTTCTACGGATTGATAGTGAAAGTGAAGATTTTCTATGGCCTATGAGTTTGTTGTGAGATACAAAAATGAAGTTCATTTAACCATGATATGTCAAGGATCCAAACCCACCACTAGGTCAAGGACATTCCACTTGTTGGAGATATCACTAGCTTATTATGCATAGAGAAATGATATATGATCCATGGAGCTATAAAATAACCACAAGAAATGTTGAGGAGGAAAGGATTTTATTATGATGTCATAGTGAAGTGAGATGAACCAACATAATTATAAAGAATGGAGGAGAAAAGACTCTACAAATGGTATGAGTTCCCTAGTTTTCAACATGATACTTTCCATAGGTACCACTAAAGTGGTTTGCACTATAGGGCTAATTGTTTCTCATTACTTTTTTCTCAATATTATGATTTCTTTATATTTTAGGATTTTTTATGGTTTTTTTAAATTTTTCATGACTTTTTTTACTTTTTCTTATTTTTCAATACTTTTGAAGGTGGTACTCTGAGAAGGTCATGTGTGAAACCTAAAAAGGTGTATCTATTGATTGAATAGTCTAATGCATCACCTATACGAGTAGCCAACTAATATGCTCCTAATCTATAGTCAATAATGATAATCTATCGACCAAGCTAATTATGTTTGAACTTACCCTTATTTTCTTTTTCTTGCTAGTTTTGTGGATTCTCTTTCATGACAAGATCATGAATAAAAGACCTATGTGGCTTCACTCAATAATTATAGCTTCAATACATATATTTGTAGTAATCTCAAAGATGGTGAAAGGTATTCTATCCTCATTCATCTAGTAACTCTGACTCCTACAAGTGATAAACTCTTTAGTCTTCATCACTTATTATATCACATAAAGAGACATATAAGAAGGGTGACTCAACCTCAATAGGTAAGATAAATTTGGGCCCATCTACTAGGGAAAAGGATTTGGAACCAATAGGATTTAAAAAAATAATGTGATAAGCCCATAAGAAACAATTGATTTAGATGTGTTATTTGCAGTCAATGTGATGAACTATCTTCTTTAGGATTTTTGACATAATTTTATCAGATGCCTCATCTTAACTATTGCCTTAGGTATAATAGGGAATTTAAAAATTATGCCAGATATGGAATTTTTCACAAAGATTAAGGATATCCTAGTCTTCCCTAGAGAAACCATAAGAATTTGAGCACTAGCATCATACTCCAACAAGGATAGTTGCTGAACATGAGGAATACCATTACAAACCTCAAGAGAATTGAAAAGATGAGATTCAAGAAATAGCTTCATGAGACTTGAAGTTATTAAATTGATCATATCTTTCTAGATAAAAATATAGGGAGAAAGAGTGGGATACTTCACCTTAACCAAATCCCTTAGTAAAGGGATAGTAACCAACATTAGAGGAACAAAACTAGCTCTAGAAGTAAAAGGATCAAGAATTGAGTCCAAAAGTTCCTTCTCTTTAGGATGGGGAAGTGGGCCCAACTTCTTATGACCACCACACACAGAGAGACCAATAAGGTGACCTATAGAGGAACAAAGTTGGTCGAAAGTGGTTGACTTCTGAAATTCCAAAGGTTGGGTCCAAGAACCCAACCTAGAATTGAACACAATTAATAATAATAGTATCATTCAATGTGCAACAAAGACATAGAAGTAGGAAAATAGAATTTGAGCTATGTACTTAGTAATCAAATCAAGAGAAAGGAACTAGCTAAAAGAGTTTGCAATCCTAGCAATACTATATTCATCCTAGAATTCTATTGAGAGGCCTTGGATGTAGATCCATATCAAGATAGCACCAGGAAAATGAGCCTAAGGGTGAAAAACCAAACACCATTTACACAAAAGGATGTGTTTCTTGCTAATGAACTAAGGCCCAAGAGAAAGGATTTGGATATAGCCTTCATGCAAAGAAAAGGAGAAGCAAAGCATCCCTTTAGGGAGAACAAAAATAGACACTACCTTTTATAACCCACTAATTAGATACCCATTTCATCATAGTGCAACAATATAAATGTGTCTTTCTACAAATATACCAATCAAGGAGATCTCCATTTTAGCAATGGTATTGTCTAAAGAAGGGCCCATAATACTTAAACATGTTCCAAACTCAAAATAATCAATAGAAACATGAGTAATACCAACAAAGTTTTGTTTATTGAAAAGTTCCTTCCAGGTCCTAGATGGCTCCTTAACAAAATAAATGTTCAAAGAGGGAGAGGACCCACTTTCCTTGCCATTGCGAAAGATAATCTTCTCATTTATTGTACCTTTTTTCTTCATGGAAGCATGATGAGGGATAGAGGGGAAGTTCCCATTATGGCTCAAGGGGATCAACACATAATAGGTATTTGGAAAGAGGATATTATCATCCATACACCCATTGCCAAAGATTGGCAATCCACTTGCCTTTTTTTTTTTATGTTGTCTTACAATAGGAGAGGATCATGCATCTTCCCATTAACACTAGAGGATTCCTACCGATTTCTAGCAAAGATCATTCAAAAAATTTCCAAATTATTTTGAACTTGAGTTACTTTATTTATACATGTATATTTTCCAAAGGAAAATAAATTTTCATTGAGTTTAATCTATGTATAATAATTAAAATTAATGAATTAAAAAAAAAATTAACTTAGATAAATTAATAACATATTTGTAGGTTAATGTAATTCTAAATTAAATATTGTTATAAGAAGGCAGTTGTAAAAGATATATGTACTTAGTTTTATGATTTTAAAATTGATGATTTAGGCTATGGTGTTGAATTTTTAAGTGTCTATAGTATATAAATGTTAGCTATTTACTTTCATATTATCTTATATTTTGTTTTGAGCATTTGCATTGTTTAGGGTTGAGTCTCATCTTTAGAGTATTTTTGTGCCTACATATTCATCCTACTATATGAAAAATATAATCTTTTTGTTAGAGTATATTTTGTTTCTAGATGTTCATCCTACAGTGGGAGGGATATAATTTGTGTTTCTAGACTAATACAATATGCTTTACTAATTTAATGTATTTATTATACTTGATAGGCTAAGGATTTAAAAATACCTCTACAAGATATTTTGTATGCCACAATGGGACATGTTCTCTTTGGTTGACACCCCAAAAATATGTATGAAAGAATTAAAAATAGCAATCAAGATCTTATATTGTGCATGCACCCTTAAATTCAATTTTAAGGACTAAAATAAAGTTAAATTGGATGTGAGAGAATAAGATGAAATGAACACAAGTGAATTCCAACAAAATCCCTAAGCCCTAACCCTAATCTTGATGATATTACTAATCATAATATAAACCCTAACCCTTAATATAATTGTAACATTATTCTAACTCTAAACCCTAAATTCTAACCCTAACCTTATCCATAATACTGACAATGATGTAAATACTAACAATGATCTTAATCCTAAATGATAAACCCAACTCTGAACCTAAACCCTAACTCTAATAAGAATTAGGTTTACTCTAACAATTATACTAGACAATGACATAAACCCTAACCCAGATAATAATTGTAACAATAATACTAACCATAACCCTAAACCTTAACCCTAACCATAACACTAAGCATGATGTAAACCATTACCTTGACCATAATTATAAACATAATCTTAAACCTAACCCTTAACACTAACCCAAAGTATAATCATAACCCTAAATCTTGAATCCCAACCTTAACCCAAACATTAAACCCTAACCCAAATATTTAACTCTAATTCTAAACAAGATGATAATACAAATGCTAAACCAAACCCTAACCCTAACAATGGTGTAATCTTTCATAGCATCCTAACCCTAAGCATAATTACAACCATGATATAAACCTTAAAACTAATCATAATCATAATCCTAAATGGTAAAATTTGTTCCTTACCCTAAATCCTAACCCTAATGATAATACTAACCATGATGTAAACTCTAACCATAACCATAATCTTAAATATAATCTTAATCCTAAACCCTAAACCATAATCCTAAATCTAATCCTAATCAAATCCTTAACTTAAGTTACATGATGTTAATTTTAATTATAATAATAATAATCATAATCTTAACTCTAACTTTAATACAGACCATAAATCTAACCAATATATTAGCTATGATGTAAAACTATACCCTAACCATAATCTTAAATCCAAAACCTAAACCCTAAACCCTAAACCCTAATCCTTTCCATTATCCTAGTACAACATATTAATTTATTTAATGTCTTCCATGATGCGTCACGACTTCAATTATATATGTAAACTAGTTACTATTTTATCATCATAAAAAAATCTAATTATTACACCTTTTTGTAATAATAATAATAATGATAATAATAATAATAATAATAATAATAACCGCCTTTTCCTTTACTCAACTTAAATAAATTCATGATTCAAACTTAAGTTATTAGATTTAAATTTCTCACTTGTTTCCAAGATAATGTTTAGTTTATAATACATCGCACTTTATTTCCTTTGGACTCAACCAAACGTGACACAATACTCCAAAATATTAGGACTTGCATTGGTTTAGCCAACAAAAGAAACACAAAAATATGGTTTGGGATTATTGCTAACTCCGAAATTAGCACATACATGCAATTTGTCCAAGTCTCAAGGCTATAAAAACAAAACAATAATAGTAAAGATTGACACAAATTTTGAGTGTAATAGCTGGTAAAAATAATTTTCTGACTTAGTCAACACACTAATGCTTTGGAATTTTCCAATACAATTCCAATCGCTTCAAAAAGGTTTTTTATACGGCGGGCCATGTAAACATGCATACGAAAAGTAAGAAAAGCTTTTGGCATTTTAATCACTTCTGATTTCGTTTTCATACGGCGGCATCTTCTAAAGCAGCGCACTAACTATACGGCGGTTTTTCCACGCTACTCGGACTTTCTCGGAAATATGCCACTACTGTGAACTGACATTACAAAAGCTTTAGACACATCGATCACTTCCAATTTCTTTTTCATACGGTGGCATCCTCTAAAGCAACGCACTAACTATACGTCCGTATCCTATTTCATGGGACCATTTGCAAGAAGGGCTATTTTGTTGGCCACTAAAATGTTGTCTGTTCCGCAGATTAAAACTATCTAAATCCTTCATATTAAACGTTTACTGTAACGTATCAAACTTTATTGAAGATTTGAAAACAATTGTTAAATATGGTAAAATCAAGTCAGAGTCACTTGGTAAAAATCTGTGTTAGGTTTGTATCCGTAAGTCAAATTTTCAGTTCATCATGTAATTTTTTATATATTACGACATAAATATGAAGGTACATGTTATTTTCCATTATTAAATATTGTTATAATGATCATATAACTGTTGACTTGGTGTCAATATCTTCTTGGGAACTTGTGACATGGTTTAACCATCTCAAGATTTAAATTTTATCTACTCCCACCCATTTTGCTAGCTGTTATGAGTCTATTGAAGACACATTTGCACAAATTTATACTATGTACTTTTATAAGAGTTATGTATGGTCTTGTTTAGGATTAAGCTTACAGTTAGGATTAGGATTGTGTTTGATTTATGATTAAGTTTATGGTGACGATTATAAATAAAATTAGGATTAAATTTGGATATATAATTATGGTTTGTATTTGGGTTAAACCAAAATCTATACTAATTATCCCTTTACTTTAACCCTATTTAAACCCTAACAAGTAATTTAACCTAAACTATTTCCCTAACTTGATTATTTGTATTATAATCCTAATTTTACTCTATCCATAATTGGACTTGATATTTAATCCTAATCTTAACTTCATTGGAAACTATAATTCTGGATATAACCCTCATTAAACCCTAATCGTAACCCTAATTCATATATTTCCCCTAATTGAACTATAATCTAACATCAACTCTAATACTAATTAATTATTATTCCTAATCTTAACTCAAATCTAAAATTAACCCTAATGGTATTCAAACCCTAATCAAAGGTTGAACCCAAACCTAACTCAAAGATTTTTTTCTCTAACACTAATTCATCCTTATTCCAAGTTTAACTCTATTTGAAATCTCATCTTTAATTTCACTTCATTAACCTTGGGCAGGTGAAGGAACTTGGGTCCTAATTCGATTGAAGTCTTTGGATTGAAAAAATTGCCAATAGAAAGGAGAACCGGTTTTTAATAAATGGGTGTCTAGTTTAGCTTCGGGTGCCTAATCCATGAAAATTCAAATAGGCACCCGTTTAGGAAAAGTACCCAAGACTAAATGGGAGTCTATTTTTTACAGAATAGGCACCTATTTCTTACAAATAGGGTGATCGATTCATAAATGTATTTATTCTTTTTTAAACCAATTTTCTATTCATTTTTACTGTCTACAAAATGGGCTAGAGATTTGGAGCATACAAGTGCCCAATTTTAGCTTCCCTGCTGACCCCCTCAGTTAGTTTTTTCCACATTCCAGGTATGTAGATTTATTTTTTATACACTATTATTCATTTTTATTTATTTCCAAAAAGATAATACTTTACTTTTATTTTTTAATTATTGATTATGCAATTGTAAATGAAAGTCTTTAAAAATATCCAAATAGTGAAGAAAAAAAAATTCATTTTATGTAAAATAGTTATTTTTAAGTTTTTGTTTACTTCGCAAAACATTAGAAAACCTAAAAAAATTTAAAAAGTCATTAAAACTTAAAACCCTAGGTAGAAAACAAAAACTAAACAGTAAGCCCTTTAAATATGTAAACTCTAAAATGTAAACCCTAGACGTGCAACTCAAACCTTTTAAATGTACATAAACCTTGGAAGCGATTCCAATTGTGTTGGAAAATTCAAAAGCATTAGTGTGTTGACTAAACCAAAATATTATTTTTACCAACTATTACACAAAAAAATTATATCAATCTTTACTATTATTGTTTTATTTTTATAGCCTTGAGACTTGGAAAAATTACATGTATGTGCTAATTTAGGAGTTAGAAATAATCTCAAACCATATTTTGTGTTTCTTTTGTTGGCTAAATCAATGCAAGTCCTAATATTTTGGAGTATTGTGTTAGGTTTGGTTGAGTCCAAAGGAAATAAAGTGCGATGTACAAGTATATAAACTAAACATTTTCTTAGAAACAAGTGAAAAATTTAAATCTAATCACTCTTGTTTGAATCATGACTTTATTTAAGGTGACTAAAGGAAAAGGCTATTATTATTATTATTGTTGTTGTTGTTGTTGTTGTTGTTATTGTTGTTATTGTTGTTATTGTTGTTATTTATTATTTTTATTATTGTTATTATTTATTATTTTTATTATTGTTATTATTGTTATTATTATTGTTATTGTTATTCTTATTCTTATTGTTATTGTTATTATTATTGTTGTTCTTGTTATTATTATTGTTGTTCTTGTTATTGTTGTTATTGTTATTGTTGTTATTGTTATTGTTGTTGTTATTGTTATTGTTATTGTTCTTGTTCTTGTTCTTGTTCTTGTTCTTGTTCTTGTTCTTGTTATTGTTGTTCTTGTTCTTGTTGTTATTGTTATTGTTGTTATTGTTATCGTTGTTATTGTTATTATTGTTATTATTATTATTATTATTATTATTATGGTAGAGTTAGGATTATGGTTTAGGGTTTAGGATTAAGATTATATTTAGGATTATGGTTAAGGTTAGAGTTTACATCATGCTTAGTATTATCATTAGGGTTAGGATTTAGGGTAAGGAAAAAAAATTACCATTTAGGATTATAATTATGATTAGTTTTAAGGTTTATATCATGATTGTAATTATGGTAGGGTTAGGATGAGATTTAGGTTTACACAGTTATTAGGGTGAGGGTTTAGTTTACCATTTGTGTTATCATCTTGTTTAGAATTAGAGTTAAATATTTCAATTAGGTTTTAATGTTTGGGTTAAGGTTGGGATTCAAGATTTAGGTTTATGATTATACTTCGGGTGAGTGTTAAGGGTTAGGTTCAGGATTATGGTTATAATTATGGTCAGGGTAATGGCTTGCATCATGCTTAGTGTTATGGTTAAGGTGAATGTTCAGGGTTATGGTTAGTATTATAGTTACAATTATTATCTAGGTTAGGGTTTATGTCATGGTTTGTATAATTGTTAGATTAACTCTAATTCTTACTAGAGTTAGGGTTTAGGTTCAGAGGTAGGTTTATCATTTAAGATTAAGATCATTGTTAGAATTTACATCATTTTTAGTATTATGGATACGGTTAGGATAACAATTTAGGATTTAGAGTTAGGATAATGTTAAATTAGTAGCAAGGGTTAGGGTTTATATTATGATTAGTAATATCATCAGGGTTAGGTTCTTGATTAGGGTTAGGATTAATAATAGGATTAGAATAAGGCATTAGGGTCTAGGATTAAAATTATGTTTAGATTTAGGATTTATATCATGGTTAGAATTAAAGTTCAAATTTTGATTAAGGTTATCATTTAGGGCTTTTGTTGGAATAAGAGCTATTTATAGTCTTGTTTAGGATTAAGATTATAGTTATGGTTAGGATTGTGTTTGAGTTATGATTAAGTTTATGGTGAGGATTATAAATAGAATTAGGGTTAAAATTTGAGATATAATTAAGGTTGGTATTTGGGTTAAACCAAAATCCATCCCATTTATCCCTTTACTTTAACCCTATTTAAACCCTAACAAGTAATTCAACCTAAACTATTACCCTAACTCAATTATTTTTATTATAATCCTAATTTTACTCTATCCATAATTGGACTGGATCCTTAATCCTAATCTTAATTTGATTAGAAACTATAATTTTGGATATAACCCTCATTAAACCCTAATCATAACCCTAATTAATATATTCCCCTAATTGAACTATAATCTAACATCAACTCTAATACTAATTGAATATCATTCCTATTCTTAACTCAAATCTAAAATCAACCCTAATCCTATTTAAACCCTCATAAAAGGTTGAACCCCAACCTAACTCAAAGATTTTTTTCTCTAACACTAATTGCACCTTATTCCAAATTTAACTCTATTTGGAATCCCATTTTAATTTCACTTCATTAACCTTGGACGGGTGAAAGAACTTGGGTCTTGATTCGATGAAATTCTTTGGATTGAAAATATTGCCGCTATAAATTACAACTCAATTTTTAATAAATAGGTGACTAGTTTTTCTTTTATTTCCTAACCAATGAAAAAACAAATGGGCACTCGTTTAGGGAAGGAACCCAAGACTAGATGGATGTCCATTTTCTACAAAACAAGAACCTGTTTCTTACAAATTCGGTGCTTGATTCGTAAATGAATTTATTTATTTTTTTAACCGATTTTCTATTCATTTTTACTGTCTACAAAATGGGGTAGAGATTTGGAGCATATGAGTGCCCTATTTTACACATTCCAAGTATGTACATTTTTTAATTCACTATTATTTAATTTTATTTATTTATTTCCAAAAAAATAAGAGTTTATTGTTATTTTTTAATTGTTGATTATGAAATTGTAAATGAAAGTCTTAAATTTTTTTCTCAAATAGTGTAGAAAAAAATTTCATCTTATGTAAAATTGTTAATTTTAAGTTTTTGTTTAGTTCACGAAACATTAAAAAAACCTTAAAAAATAAAAAATTTGTTACAACTTAAAACCCTAGGTAGGAAACAAAAACTAAAAGGTAAGCCCTTTAAATATGTAAACTCAAAAATTTAAACACTAGACTTGCAACTCAAACCTTTTAAATGTGCATAAACTCTAAAAATTACCAAAAAATAAAAAACCCTAGCTAGAAAATAAACTCTCTCTCTCTCTCTCTCTCTAGACTTGCAACACTAGACTTGCAACTCAAACCTTTTAAATGTGCATAAACTCTAAAAATTACCAAAAAATAAAAAACCATGGCTAGAAAATAATCTCTCTCTCTCTCTCTCTCTCTCTCTCTCTCTCTCTCTCTCTCTCTCTCTCTCTCTCTCTCTCTCTCTCTCCCTCCAACCCCTTAGTACATTATAGGACCTCTTAAGACATTAAAGGATTTCTTAATACATCCGAGGATATATTTTGATCTCATAAGAAATGTAGAGCTCTTTAAAACATCATATTATATCCTTGGACCCATTTTGACCTCAATTATACATATATTAAAATGTTATGCATATGTATAGTTATCTATGTTTAAATCTTTAAATTTATTTCTGATATGTTTAAATGTTATGTATATGTTCTAGATATTTCTAATTTTATGTATAAATGTTATACATGTATAGTTAGATGTTAAAATGTTATCATATGACCCCTTTGTAGGACCTTTTATGACATAAAATTCCTTAACAATCCCTATTATGACATAAAACCCCTTAAGAACCCTTAGTAGGACCTAGTATGACATAATAGAACCTATCATGACATAATAGGAGTTATTATGATATAAGACCCTTAGTAGGACCTATTATGACTCAATACCCCTTAAGATAACCAATTATAACATAAGATACCTTAATAGGACCTATTATGACATAAGACCCCTTAAGATAACCTATTATTTAAGATAAGACACCTTAAGAGTCCCTATTATGACATAAATCCCCTTCACACCCCTTATTAGGGCCTATTATGACATAATAGGATCTATTATAACATAACAGGACCTATTTGGACCTGATACCTCTTAAGAGTCCCTATTATGACATAAATCTCCCTAAAGTCCCTTAATATGGCGTATTACGACATAATAGGGTCTATTATGATATAATAGGACCTATTTTGGCATAATAGGACCTATCATAAGATCCCTTAAGATGACCTGCTAAAACATAAGACCCCTTAAAGATTCCCTATAATGATATAAAACCCCTTAAGACCTCTTAGTAGGGCCTATTATGACATAGAGAGACCTAGTTTGACACAATAGGATATTATGACCTATTTTGACATAATATACCCTATTATGACGTAGGACCTATTATGACTTAATAGAACCTATCATGATATAAGACCCTTAGTGGAACCTATTATGACATAATACTTGACCTATTATGACATAAAACCCCTTAAGATGACCTATTATAATATAAAACCCCTTAGTAGGACCTATTATGACATTAGATCCCTTAAGATGACCTTTTATGACATAAGACCCCAGGTACTATGACCTATTATGACATTATACCACTTAGTAGGACTTATATATTATGACATTATAACCTTTAAGATGACCTATTATTCAATATAATGCCCCTTAATAGGACCTAGTTAGATGTTTAAATGTGTCATGCCCACAATTTATCCAACCGAAAATGCAACAATTTTTTTTTTAAGGAGAATTGCTAAGGAGTGTCATGCAACGGTTAAGTGGAAGTTGATAATAGATTAATCAGTCGGAGTCTAGAGTCAAGTCAACTTAGAAGTAAGGCTCAAGTTAAGTCTACTGGATCCACCTTAGGCTATGGTTTGAACTAAGGTGATCACTGAATTGGTAAGGTGCCAAAAATCTAGATACGTTCTAGTTTCACCATCCCCAAAAGTCTATAAGGATGCACCCCATTGGGATGATGTCGCTACAGTCAAGGTCCATAAACAAATGAATGATCATCCCAATGATAGGTTTCCTTAAGGTTTATTTGAGCCTATTGTTAAATGTTATGGGATACTCTACCTATATTATCCATTGATTAACCCATATTAATAATCCTCATTAAATTAAACGCCAAACAATACATTAGGATACAATTCTTTTATCTAATATAAGATGATAATTTAACTTAGGTCAAACATTCCACTATTGATGTTCACATTTTATCCAATTAACGACTGAATAAACTAAACCACCAAGGTAACAAACTAGTTTACTAAAGCATAAGTGTGTGCACATTCAGCTTTAATCTAATACTTAATCACATGAAAATGTATTAACAATAAAAGAATTAAAGTTAAATCAATTAAAACACATGATCTAGTCTAAAGAACATCCTACAAACTCGTTCAACAATTTCTACTCAACTAAATAACAAATGACAATTTATGCTAACAATACCTAGCAGTTAAGATTATTAACCATGAGGACAACAAAATTCTAAAAGTTAATCCACTAATAAATCTCCTAATCAACTACTAATACCACTATCTTATCAATCAATAATTTGTTCTTTAAGAATAGATTTGTGCCCACTAAAGATATATCTCTAATCTAATAAATACTAGCAAGAAAGTATATTAACAAATATAATATCTAATAAAATAAACCATTAATATGACACATTGCTAAATCAATGAATAAAAATTAAGACATAAGACCCATGCACAAATTATTAGTGATTAAATTTACCAATTAAAATTACATTCACCCAAAAAGCATTACTTAATATTGGCTAGGATTAATTCCTAAAAGACTATGCTGAAATCCTACACTAGATCCTAATCATAGCCTCCTAAGTTCACTAAGACTAGCCCATCTAATCATTTTCATTAACCTACTCTACCCTATCCCTATTATATTCCCAAGACACCCCCCCCTTGCCAAGTGGGTGGTGGGAAAGCCAAGGCAAAACATAATTAAGGTCTACAAAAAAAATCCATGCAAGGAAATCCCAAAGGCTTGTGTGAGTTTTCATGCATGGAAATCCCCTTTTGAAGAGGGTATGCACCAATACCAAGGGGCTAGAGATTTGGGCCCACCAAATCATGTTCTCTTATACAAAAGCAAATGAGATTTTTGCAGGTTTAAAAGAGGTAGGTGGCAAAGGGGGTTTATAACATGTCAGAAATAGTACTAACCCTGCCCAAAGATAATGCTTGAGTGGTACGCATGGTAAGGGGAAAAATTGACTTTCTAACCAATGCAAGCTAGACTTTGCTTGCATATATCTATGAATATATATTTTTTTAAACAGATATAATTATATTAACAATGCTATCTCTTCCCATTTAAGGGTGGAAATGAAGTGGGGTCCACGTGCATCCAAGTGGAGGTTAGGAGTTTAAAAAGTTCTTTTTTTATTGATTTAAGTATTAAATGTTTTACTATCATTTGATTTGACTAGGGATTAGCTAATAGATTAGGCTTAAGCTAGGAGTTTAGTTTATGTTATTTCTAATTAGGAGCTTAATGGGATGGGAAGGGAATATTTTCTGTGGTAAGAGAATAATTTCCTTCTCATACAAATTCTAGAGAGCATTTTTGCTTTAAAAATCTGGAAAGTATCATTTTTATGGTAGTGCTATAGTTCTAACATTTTGATCCTTTTTGCTTGCATTAAGAGAATTAAACACATGTCTTTGGTTACTCAATTAGTGTATTACACTAAGGAGGATTATGGATTGGATATTAATAGTATGTGATCTTGTTTTTTTTTACATAGTATTTTAGCATATTCATTTAGACATTGTTATCATGTTTCAACTAAAGGGAATTAGAAACAGAATTTGTTCCAATGGAGTTTGGATATATTGAATTAGAATCTTACAATCTACATTAGAGAGCTTACTAAGTTCATACATCAACTAGATTTTAGGTGTTATTGAAACTATGATATTCTTATTCTATCAACTTTGAGTATCATTTCACAAGAAGAATAACTTCACTATCTCAAGAACTAGAATACAATAGATATGAAAGGAATGATTGATCTTTTTCATAATAGTTATCTCATCAAATACAATACATGTTCTTTATGATGGAGAAGTATTCAAATTTACAACAAGATAATAAAAATTGGTAAGGATACTCAATGAGAGCTCAAAATAGAAATAGCAACCTCTCTTCATTACAAACCACTTACAACTTCACAATGGCCAAAAGCATGAAATAACATTACAATATGCAACAAGAGGAGGATCTTCTACAAGATCAACAATACAACAACATAGGGTATTCCCACACGATCACACCAAAGAGTGAACTCCTTCCAAGCTTCATCCACATGAGTCTTGACATCAATACCTACAATAAAAAGGAGAAGAACCATGGGATGCTCACCTCCCATCCTAGGTCTCTAAGAGACCACCCCCGAGCTTGGAGAATCAATAACCAATGGGGGACAATCACACATCCACAAAACATGATTGCAACAACAAGAAACACCCTCCCAAGGCTTGCACAAATGGATTCAACATGAACCCATACAAAGGGTGAAGGTGGATCTTCCATGTAGGAGAATGCCAAATAATAAAATCAAATAACATGCCTCTTCAAGGCTAAAATCACATACATTCTTCCAACAAATCTTCTTACAATCAAATAACATGCTTCTTCAAGGCTAAAATCACATACATTCTTCCAACAAATCTTCTCTTTATCCTCCCAAAAGTAAGATCAAGAAACATTGGCATGCAAGGGCCCATACACCTTGCATTTCTTCCCTCTTCTCTCCATGAGAAGAGACTCTACACTACCATGGAGTCCAACTAACCCCTTCACCCATACATGGCCACTTCTTCCCTATCCAAGGGTGAGTAATGCCATCACACCTTTCACAAAACTCCCATATTCAAAAGCAAAACAAAACCATAAACAAGGATTCAAACCCAAAATCTCATTCCCATACATAAACACAATACAATTACATGAACATAAACAAGAGAATGAAGAACAAGAAAATCTACTTGCAACAAGAAAATGAAGGTCTTTCATGGCAATGGAGACCAACCTTCCCAATGGGTTATGGCAAAATGAATGTTGAGAAGAGCCCAATCCCTTTTTCCTTCCTTTCTCCAAAACCCTAATGTCTCTAAAGATAGAGAGTGGGTGAACACCCACTAACTCTACCAAGGGCCTCTAAAAAGACCTCTAAGTTCTACCCACCCACTAGCATTAAATTCAAAATTGACTCTCAAGTCCTTTGGCTCATTCCTTGTCCCCTATCATAAATGCTTGATTGAAATGAAGTGTGGAGTTGGGTAAAGGTCAAGGGTTCATCTAATTTCGTAGCAGCTTATGGTAATTGGGTCATAAAATGGGTCACCAAGGTCACTAGGGGGTTATGGACATGCAAAAAACCTTCCTAACCCATACCCCTAACACTTAGGCACTTAGATTTAGTTAAATTTGACCCTTAGGACCTCCTATTGGCCTCTAGAAGTGGCTAGAAATATTTAAATCCAAAAGATCAATTTGATGGAACATAGCAAGTATCCCTATCGAGGAAATTAATTAGGTTCCTAAAAGTCAATTAGGCTTAGGTTCACATTGCCAACCTTAGTAGACATGTCATTATGTAACCACATAACGAGTGTCAAGTGACACTATAAAATGACATAATACAACATTGACATGTCACTAATTACATAAGGAGACACCTAATACATACATACAATTATACGGTTATGAAATAAGTCACTTAACAACAAGGTTCGAACCTCTTCATTAGGTTCAACCTTGGCTTTATAGTTTTCACAATGGTTGGTTACTGATTCTTCGACTAATTCCATGGTTCTCTTACCTACACACTTAAACATCAAGCATCAGTAGTTCAAGGTGATAAAATCATATGAAATGTACATATTCAATTCTTACTTAGCAACATTAAATCAATATGTAGAATTTAATTCCTAATTACAATTCCATTTAAAAATGTTTAAAAACATAATAATTTCATAAACATCATGACATAACATTCGTGAAATAAACAAATCTAATCATGATCCACTCTTCTCATCAATTCATATTTCTAAACAAGTATAATCACAATCAACATTATCCTAGATCCTAGTCCACATCAAAATGTAATTCATGCAATATAATCATCATCATCAACCATAATATCTCGAGTCTCTGGCAAAATAATCCAAAGTGCATAAATGTACCAAAATATAAAGTGTCAAAGTGTGAATAGATCAGTAATGCTATGATAGGTCGGTGTAAGGCCTCACAAAATGAACTATATGCATGTACGTCTAGTGAGATGTTTAGATATTTAAATTTATTTATGATCTGTTTAAATATTATGTATTTAATTTATGCTCTATATGTTTCCAATGCTATGTTTCAATGTTATGTACAGTTAGATATTTTTAAAAAAATTTCACTTTACTACATGTTTCTTGAGTAAAATACTCTCTCTCTCTCTCTCTCTCTCTCTCTCTCTCTCTCTCTCTCTCTCTCTCTCTCTCCAACCCCTTAGTACATCCTAGGACCTCTTAAGACATTAAAGGATGTCTTAATACATCCTAGGATATATTTTGATCTCATAAGAAATGTAGAACCCTTTAATACATCATATTATATCCTTGGACCCATTTTGACCTCAATTCTACATATATTAAAATGTTATGCATATGTATGGTTATCTATGTTTAAATCTTTAAGTTTATTTTTGATATGTTTAAATGTTATCTATATGTTCTAGATATTTCTAATTTTATGTATAAATGTTATACATGTATAGTTAGATGTTAAAATGTTATCATATGACCCCTTTGTAGGACCTTTTATGACATAAAATTCCTTAACAACCCCTATTATGACATAAAACCCCTTAAGAACCCTTAGTAGGACCTAGTATGACATAATAGGAGTTATTATGATATAAGACCCTTAGTAGGACCTATTATGACTTAATACCTCTTAAGATAACCAATTATAACATAAGATACCTTAGTAGGACCTATTATGACATAAGACCCCTTAAGATAACCTATTATTTAAGACAAGACACCTTAAGAGTCCCTATTATGACATAAATCCCCTTCAGACCCCTTAGTAGGGCCTATTATGACATAATAGGATCTATTATAACATAATAGGACCTATTTGGACCTGATACCTCTTAAGAGTCCCTATTATGACATAAATCTCCCTAAAGTCCCTTAATATGGTGTATTATGACATAATAGGGTCTATTATGATATAATAGGACCTATTTTGGCATAATAGGACCTATCATAAGATCCCTTAAGATGACTTGTTAAAACATAAGACCCCTTTAAGATTCCCTATAATGGTATAAAACCCCTTAAGACCTCTTAGTAGGGCCTATTATGACATAGTGATGAAGGGTGCTCCCCTTAATACCACAAACACATAACAGAAATAGAGAAACAACAACAATATGCAAGAACAGAAAATTGGCTTCTTATTATCTCCACAAATGTGGAATTACAAACTTTCAGAATTACAATATGCAAAGCCACATGGGCATTCCCTTACAATATTCTGTAGGACAAAGCCTCGAATCAATACCCAGATCTACTACCCAGAACTATTCTAAACTGCCTAAGACAATAATACAGCCTTCCTTATATAGGCAATTTTCCACCACCTGGGAAGGTTCCAGAATTTTAGCCAATAAGGCCGACCAAACTTAGAATTATTTTATTTTACATTTTATTACATCATAGTCGGCTCAAAATAAATTTTGAAACCCGAACAGAAATTTTGAAGAAAAATCATTTTCCGCCATTTTCAGGTGACCCAACTTCCGAAGACCATAAGTCATCACCAGTTGACCCGATTGACTATTGTAACCCCATTTCGGAAAGGGCGCGAGGAGCTCTACAACGCTTGAATTAAGCAAGCTTCATTCAGCCCAAAATTCGACCTCATCCGGGGCCTCTAAAGCCTTCAAAACTGAGTTCAAAGTTTCTGTCCCCTGCTGCCAATACCGAAAATCTTCAATATCTTCCAATATACACTTGATCTGGCAATGAAACTTTACTGGCAGACTTATATGACCAAAATGAACCTCCAAGAAATAAATCAGATCATTCTGAGCACATACAAAAATTACCAAAAATAGTAACTTTCCATAAATAGCAGCTCTGCACAAAATAGCCCTTATTGAAAAAATAAAAACAAAAATTTTTTTGGGTGATGCAAGATTGCTCTTACACCCAGGATGCTCCTGCATCACATAGCAAGACCTAGTTTGACACAATAGGATATTATGACCTATTTTGACATAATATAACCTATTATGACTTACTAGAACCTATCATGATATAAGACCCTTAGTGGAACCTATTATGACATAATACTTGACCTATTATGACATAAGACCCCTCAAGATGACCTATTATAACATAAGACCCCTTAGTAGGACCTATTATGACATTAGATCCCTTAAGATGACCTTTTATGACATAAGACCCCAGGTACTATGACCTATTATGATATTATACCACTTAGTAGGACTTATATATTATGAAATTATAACCCTTAAGATAACCTATTATTCAATATAATGCCCCTTAATAGGACCTAGTTAGATGTTTAAATGAACTATATGCATGTACATCTAGTGAGATGTTTAGATAATTAAATTTATTTATGATCTATTTAAATATTATGTATTTAATTTATGCTCTATATGTTTCCAATGCTATGTTTAAATGTTATGTAGAGTTAGATATTTTTTTAAAAATTGCACTTTACTACATGTTTCTTGAGTAAAATACTCTCTCTCTCTCTCTCTCTCTCTCTCTCTATATATATATATATATATATATATATATATATATCTCTCTATTTAATTTAAAATTCTAGGTATGGTTTTTTTCAATGCTCAATTTAGTTGTGGAAAAGTGCATGTTTAAATTTTTATTTCTAAAGGTTGTATTTAATTATAATTTTTTCTTTGTAAGGTAAAATGTAAATTAAATAGTAATTATAAATTTATATATTTTTTTATATATATGCAGATTATATTCATTGACATATTGATGGATTCTTTTAGCATAGAGGACCTTTTGTGTCAATAGGAACCACCACCTCCACCCCCTCCATCTCCACCCCCATCTCCACATCCACAATAAGTAATATGTGGGATATTTTAAAACATATTAATACCATTAGACGTGAGCCCCACTCATCTCCACTACTACTGCACCTTGCAGACAACATGCAAGATATTATAGATTCAATATATGTACTAGAGTTTGAGCTTGATAGTTTTCATATCTAGAGGAAGCCTATGCATGCCTATTATTCTAATGGACTATGTTATAAAGAGGTCTATGATTTAAAAATTATTAAAAATGATATGAAATACTATTTTGTAAACCTAAAAATGAAAGAGGAAATACTTGAAAATAAGCCACACATTTATATATATTAGGTGGTGTCAATACTCATAGATTGCTGCAAATTTTTGGGAGTGGTGGTGGATGAAATTTTACCATCCACCACATCCTAATCATGAGGTTATATTGTATTTTTTGAAAAAATTATGGACTGAGTTTGAATTGGATAGGAAATCCAACTACTTTGACATGAGAGCTTTCTAGGGGGTTGGTGGAGGTATGCCACAAGATAGGCTTGGGGCTAAATTGAGTGATAGAGTTTGAGATCATGTGTGTGATGATCCCCTTATTCCTCTTCATATTCTAGTTATGTGTGAGTGTATCCAACATCAAGTAGTGGTTTCTTCTCTTGGTTTATTGATTTCCCTTTTAGGCAATTTGGTTGAGCAATTGACCTAGGTGAGGGTTTCTCCCGACATAGCACATATTTGTATGAGTTGTGGGGATATATGTAGGGGTCCCTAGAGTGATCCTTATATTATTGATGTTGGAGATGATGATGTTGATACTACCAAAGTTGATGCTAGAGATGACATCAAATCATATGTTAATTTTCTCTTCATAGACAATGATCATCCTACAAAGGTAAATTTATTTATAATTTATAATGCAATAGTAAACTCCATATATACACATATTTAATTCCATAACATGTGTATTTTTTAGTGAATAGAGGAGTGTTGCACTATGTCATTTACAATTATGAGGGATCGTCATCATTTCACCTTGATGACTTGAGATGTTGGCACCTCATTCACGACATGCACTTTGATCTAGATACATTTAATTTAAGTAAAAAATAATAATTTAAATTTAAATTCAATAATTTGTTTGACATATTTTTTATAACTTTTTAGGATATTCAGTGATGGAGGAGCATCTTGGGTTTATGGAAATCCTTGAATAACCAAAAATATGTTAGAGTTGATTGGTTTATCAATAGCTTGTTTTATTTTCTCAGTAACTACTTTTGGGTTCTTGCTAAAGTGTTCCTTTCGGTCAATGTGACTCAATGCAAGGTGGGATGAGGGGCCAAAGGCACACCCTAATCCAAATCCTCCTTATAGAGACCACACAGAAGCAATCCAAAATGCGCACACACACACACACACACACACACACACACACAGAATACAAAAAAATTCATTATATTATTCATGAAATTACCTCATACATGTTAGGTTGTAAGGCCTTCCCAGTTATGGCCAAATACATTCAAATTCAATTAAAATAGTCCTCCAACATGCGAAGATTTTGAAAACTATCTTGTATCAACTGATCTCCTATTAATCTACCATCTAGCACTGCCCCAACACTGCCCTCCTAAAACTACAACCAACTACAACATTTATACAAGAGGATACTGAAGCAAGTCAACCTTCAGATCCATTATTAGAGAAAGGAATGACCAGATCTAGGTCCACACGCTTACCAACGATTGATACTAATATTAACTTCGTGACCAAAATTTAATGCACAAGTTAGCCTAAACATGAAATCAAAATAAATCACTCAGTGAGCAAGACTACCAAGCACCAGGAAATAACTCAGTGAGCAGAGGAACCAAGCCAACTCATTTAATGAAGGAACTGAGCAATAACCAAGCCCCATTGGTAAACAAAGGAAAATATCACCGAGAGCCAAAAGAAGCTACCAAGCAAACCTATCACTTCCAACTTGTTTTTGGTGACACGAGATTGCTAAGAACCTGAGATGCTCCTACATCAGACACTTGGGGTTGTTTGAAATGATTCTCTGAATCATTCAGTAGGTACAAGCTAAGGTGAATCCAACTCAGATTATGAAATCTATGAAGTGTCTTCAATCGGTTGGTTCTTCCACTTTACTAGATACTCCATGTATTCCTTTCCTCTTGTCATTTTTCCAACTCTTTGTTCCAAAATCTACTCAACTTCTTTCGTCTATATCTTAGGATAATCATTCGATACTCTCATGTCTTCATTAGGTTCATGATTCTCATACAAATCTATAATACTGAATATAGGTGATATATCCATGTCATCAGGTAATTCAATCTCATAAGCATAATTTCCGTTGCGATGCAGGAGCATCCTGGGTGTAAGAGAAATCTTGCATCACCCAAAAAAATATTTATGTTTTTGTATTCAATAAGGGCTATCTTGTGTAGAGCTGCTATTTATGGAAACTTGCTAATTTTAGTAAGTTGGTCATAAGATCTCGGAATGTTCTGATTTCGCATGTGGAGGTTCATCTCAGTCATATGAGCCTGCCAGCAAAGTTTCACTGCTAGATCAAGTCTGGTTTTGAAGATATTGAAAATTTTCAGTTTTGGAAACAGGGTACAGAAAATTTGAACTCAGTTTTGAAGTCTTTAGAGGCCTCGGATGAGGTTGGGTTTTCGGCTGAATGAAGCTTGCTTCATTTAGGCATTGTAGAGCTCCTCATGCCCTTTCTGAATTGTGGTTGTAATAGTCAATCGGAGCAACTGGCGATGACTTATGGTCTTCGGAAGTTGAGTCACCTGAAATGGCAGAAAATAATTTTCCTTCAAAATTTTTGTTCGGGTTTCAAAAGTTATTTTGAGCCGACTTTGATGTAATAAATTATAAAATAAAATAATTCTAAGTTTGGTCGGCCCTTTGGGATAAATTTTTGGAACCTTCTCGGGCGATGGAAATTGCCTATATAAAGAAGGCCCGTAGTGTTGTCTTAGGCAGTTCGGGGTAGTAGATCTGGGTAATAATTCAAGGCTTTGTCCTGCAGAATATTGTAAAGGGAATGCCCATGTGGCTTTGCATATTGTAATTCTAAAAGTTTATAATTCCACATTTGTGGAGATAATAAGAAGCCAATTTTTTGTTCTTGCATATTATTGTTGTTGTTTCTCTATTTCTGTTATGTGTTTGTGGTATTAAGGGGAGCAGCCTTCATCAAGTGGTATCAGAGTGGGAGTTCCTGAGTGTGTAAAAAGATCGCCGATTGTGAGGTAGTTTGCACCAGGACCGTGGGTTAGGGTTTCTGTGTAAACAGATCACCGATTGTGAGGTAGTTTGCATCAAAACTGTGGTTAGGGTTTATGTGTAAACAGATCGCCGATTGTGAGGCAGTTTGCATCAAAATTGTGGTTAGGGTTTCTATGTAAATAGATCACCGATTGTGAGGCAGTTTGCATCAGAACTGCGGTTAGGGTTTTAGCGATACGCGTGAAAATGCCTCCATGAAAAGATCATGGCAGAAGAGCTGGTGTTGTAACACCTAAGGTTAGAGCGCTCCAGAGACAAGTGCAAGCATTGCAAGAAGAGATTCGAAGAGGAATGAATCTTAATGTCAGAGACGAAAGTGATGATGAAACCGAAGAAGGAAATTTTGAACAAGGGGAAGTCAAAGTTTTGAATCCAGAAGAAGAAAGACTTTTTCGAGCCATTTCCAAGATCAGGAAAAGACCTAAGATTGAGGTTCCTACATTTTCAGGGAATCTTAACCCAGAGGAGTTGATTGACTGGATCAATGAATGTGCAGAATATTTTGAGTATGAAGATATCGAGGATCCTGATCGGGTCATGCGAAGATCTGGTGGCAGGAGATCCAATTGGAGCGAAATAGAAGAGGAAAGGATAAAATCACAAGATGGGATCGGATGGTGGATAAATTGAAGCGACAGTTCATTTCTGTTGATTATGAGCTTGACCTACTGAAGAAGATACAAAGTTTAAAGCAAGTAGGAAGATCTGTTCAGGAGTATACAGAGGAGTTCTATCGACTTCTCATCAGAACAGGCCATGCGGAAGCTGATAAGGAGAAAGTTTCCCATTACCTTAATGGGTTGAGGTCAAGCATTCAGGAGGAGTTGAATCTAGTTCGAATGAACAGTATTGAAGAGGCATACCGGTTTACCCTAAAAGTAGAGGAAAAATTGAACGAGAAGTTTGAGAGCAGACAAAGCGGAAGAGGTCGTGATAGCAGATCTGGTGGACGGTCATATGGAGATCGAAATGAAGATCCGAAAAAGTAGGATGAGTCCAGTAACAGTCAGAATCAAAGAGGACATAATTTCAATAATTTCCATGATCAGAACAATAGAGATCAGAGAGGGAGAGGAAGAGGACAAGGATTTGGAAGAGGAGGCTTCCGTGGAACGTGTTTTCACTGTGGAGAAGAAGGTCATAGGGCGTTTGAATGTCCTCGATGCCAAGGAAGGACAGACAGGAGAAATGAAGGCCAGGCCAGAGTTACATATGTAGATGAAGATGCCAAATCATCACATTCTGAAGATGCTGAAAGAGGAGAGATGCTGATTAGTAGAAGAGTCCTGTTGAGTGGTGAGAATGAACCTGAGCAAAGGAGGAGCCTGTTTCGCACCAGGTGCAAGTGTGAAGGTAAATGTTGTGATGTGATTATTGATAGCGGCAGTACTGATAATTTAGTGTCAGAAAAGATGGTGACAAAGTTGAAGCTCAAGAGGCAGAAACATCCACATCCATATCGGGTTGCCTGGGTGCAGGATGACCACAAGGTCATGGTTAGTGAACAGTGCTTAGTGAAGTTCAAGATCGGCGGGTACCAAGATGAGGTGCTGTGTGATGTCGTATCTATGGATGCATGTCATATGTTGTTGGGGAGACCGTGGCAGTTTGACAGATGTGCTATACATGATGGTCATGCGAATACATATTCCTTGATAAAGGATGGAGTACGACATAATCCAAAGCCATTGAAGGAGACTGAGGAAAAGGTATGTGGATTCTTAGATGGTATGCGGTATAAGAATATGTGTTTTACCTTGATTTCAAAGGCTGGGAAAGAGGAAGTAGAAGATGTACCTGTAGAAGTTGCAAAATTATTGAATGAGTTTCAAGATATTGTATCTGATAATGTACCTGATGGATTACCACCAGTAAGAAAGATCAGTCATCAGATGGACTTGATTCCAGGAGCCAGTTTGAAAAATAAGGCAATACACAGAATGACACTAGCAGAAAGTGAAGAGTTGAAGATAGACTTGAAGTTTAGTTCATTACATCATCCACAGATTGTATATCAAAGTAGTCCCAGAAATGTATCTGAATTGAGAAAGATAGATAAAGGAGAAATAAGTAGTGCTGAAGCTGAGAATTTTGCAGAACATTTGAAGAACATCCATGAGGAGGTGAGGAAGCATATTTCCAAGATGAATGCATAGTATAAAGCTAAGGCAGATCAGAAAAGGAGGCATAAAGAGTTTCAAGTTGAAGATGAGACCACAGCAGCACAGTGGAGTATTCCAGCAACTAGTTCAGACACTAAGGAGATTGAAAATATACTGGATAGTCGTGTTGGCAGAAGCACAAGAAACAGGGCATGTGAAGAATATCTGGTCAAGTGGAAAGGACAACCTATTGAAGGTTCATCATGGCTGACAAGGGAGGAGGTTAACCATCTTGGTTTTCCTCTTCACACCTGAGTCGTGACAAGGTCACTTCTCAAATTACCTTGGGTGTCTGATGCAGGAGCAACCTGGGTCTAAGAGCAATCTTGCATCACCCAAAAAAATATTTATGTTTTTGTATTCAATAAGGGCTATCTTGTGTAGAGCTGCTATTTATGGAAACTTGCTAATTTTAGTAAGTTGGTCATACGGTCTCGGAATGTTCTGATTTCGCATGTGGATGTTCATCTCAGTCATATGAGCCTGTCAAGAAAGTTTCACTTCTAGATCAAGTCTAGTCTTGAAGATATTGAAAATTTTCAGTTTTGGAAACAGGGTACAGAAACTTTGAACTCATTTTTGAAGGCTTTAGAGGCCCCAGATGAGGTCGAGTTTTCGGCTGAATGAAGCTTGCTTCATTCAGGTGTTGTAGAGCTCCTCGTGTCCTTTCCGAATTGGGGTTGTAATAGTCAATCGAAGCAACTGGCGATGACTTATGGTCTTCGGAAGTTGAGTCACCTGAAATGGCGGAAAATAATTTTCCTTCAAAATTTTTGTTCAGGTTTCAAAAGTTATTTTGAGCCAACTTTGATGTAATAAATTGTAAAATAAAATAATTCTAAGTTTGGTCGGCCCTTTGGGCTAAATTTCTGGAACCTTCTCGGGCGGTGGAAATTGCCTCTATAAAGAAGGCCCGTAGTGTTGTCTTAGGTAGTTCGGGGTATTAGATCTGGGTAATAATTCGAAGCTTTGTCCTGCAGAATATTGTAAAGGGAATGCCCATGTGGCTTTGCATATTGTAATTCTAAAAGTTTGTAATTCTACATTTGTGGAGATAATAAGAAGCTAATTTTCTGTTCTTACATATTGTTGTTGTTGTTTCTCTATTTATGTTATGTGTTTGTGGTATTAAGGGCAGCAGCCTTCATCAAGTGGTATCAGAGCGGGAGTTCTTGAGTGTGTAAACAGATCGCCGATTGTGAGGCAGTTTGTACCAGGACCATGGGTTAGGGTTTCTGTGTAAACAGATCACCGATTGTGAGGCAGTTTGCATCAGAACTGTGGTTAGGGTTTCTGTGTAAACAGATCACCGATTGTGAGGTAGTTTGGATCAGAACTATGGTTAGGGTTTCTATGTAAACAGATCACTGATTGTGAGGCAGTTTGCATCAGAACTGCGGTTAGGGTTTCAGCGATACGCGTGAAAATGCCTCCACGAAAACAACGTGGCGGAAGAGCTGGTGTTGTAACACCTGAGGTTAAAGTGCTCCAGAGACAAGTGCGAGCATTGCAAGAAGAGATTTGAAGAGGAATGAATCTGAAAGCGATGATGAAACTGAAGAAGGAAATTCTAAACATGGGGAAGTCAAAGTTTTGAATCCAGAAAAAGAAAGACTTTTTCGAGCCATTTCCAAAATCGGGAAAAGACCTAAGATTGAGGTTCCTACATTTTCAGGGAATCTTAACCCAGAGGAGTTGATTGACTGGATCAATGAATGTGAAGAATATTTTGAGTATGAAGATATCGAGGATCCTGATCGGGTCAAATTTGTGAAGGCCAGACTGAAGGGTCATGCGAAGATCTAGTGGCAGGAGATCCAATTGGAGCGAAATAGAAGAGGAAAGGATAAAATCACAAGATGGGATCAGATAGTGGATAAATTGAAGTGACAGTTTATTCCTGTTGATTAAGAGCTTGACCTACTGAAGAAGATGCAAAGTATGAAGCAAGCAGGAAGATCTGTTCAGGAGTATATAGAGGAGTTCTATTGACTTCTCATCAGAACAGGCCATGCGGAAGCTGATAAATAGAAAGTTGCCCGTTACCTTAATGGGTTGAGGCTGAGCGTTCAGGAGGAGCTGAATCTGGTTCGAATGAACAGTATTGAAGAGGCATACCAGTTTTCCCTAAAAGTAGAGGAAAAATTGAACAAAGAGTTTGAGAGCAGACAAAGTGGAAGAGGTCGTGATAGCAGATCTAGTGGACGGTCATATGGAGATCGAAATGAAGATCCGAAAAAGTAGGATGAGTCCAGTAACAGTCAGAATCAAAGAGGACATGATTTCAATAATTTCCATGATCAAAACAATAGAGATCAGAGAGGGAGAGGAAGAGGACAAGGATTTGGAAGAGAGGGCTTCCGCGGAACATGTTTTCACTGTGGAGAAGAATGTCATAGGGCATTTGAATGTCCTCGACGCCAAGGAAGGACATACAGGAAAAATGAAGGTCAGGCCAGAGTTACATATGTAGATGAAGATGTCAAATCATCACATTCTGAAGATGCTCAAAGAGGAGAGATGTTGATTAGCAGAAGAGTCCTGTTGAGTGGTGAGAATGAACCTGAGCAAGGAGGAGCCTGTTTCGCACCAGGTGCAAGTGTGAAGGTAAATGTTGTGATGTGATTATTGATAGCAGCAGTACTGATAATTTAGTGTCAGAAAAGATGGTGACAAAGTTGAAGCTCAAGAGGCAGAAACATCCACATCCATATCGGGTTGCCTGGGTGCAGGATGACCACAAGGTCATGGTTAGTGAACAGTGCTTAGTGAAGTTCAAGATCGGCGAGTACCAAGATGAGGTGTTGTGTGATGTCGTATGTATGGATGCATGTCATATGTTGTTGGGTAGAATGTGGCAATTTGACAGATGTGTTGTACATGATGGTCGTGCGAATACATATTCCTTGATAAAGGATGGAGTGCAACATAAGCTAAAGCCATTGAAGGAGACTGAGGAAAAGGTATGTGGATTCTTAGATGGTATGCGGCATAAGCATATGTGTTTTACCTTGATTTCAAAGGCTAGGAAAGAGGAAGTAGAAGATGTACCTGTAGAAGTTGCAGAATTATTGAATGAGTTTCAAGATATTGTATTTGATAATGTACCCGATGGATTACCACCGGTAAGAAAGATCAGTCATCAGATGGACTTGATTCCAGGAGCCAGTTTGAAAAATAAGGCAATACATAGAATGACACTAGCAGAAAATGAAGAGTTGAAGACAGACTTGAAGTTTAGTTCATCACATCATCCACAGATTGTATATGGAAGTAGTCCCAGAAATGTATCTAAATTGAGAAAGATAGATAAAGGAGAAATAAGTAGTGCTGAAGCTGAGGATTTTGTAGAACATTTGAAGAACATCCATGAGGAGGTGAGGAAGCATATTTCCAAGATGAATGCGCAGTATAAAGCTAAGGAAGATCAGAAAAGGAGGCATAAAGAGGTTCAGGTTGAAGATGAGACCACAACAACACAGTGGAGTATTCCAGCAACTAGTTCAGACACTAAGGAGATTGAAGATATACTGGATAGTCATGTTGGCTGAAGCACAAGAAACAGGGCATGTGAAGAATATCTGGCCAAGTGGAAAGGATGACCTATTGAAGGTTCATCATGGCTGACAAGGGAGGAGGTTAACCGTCTTGGTTTTCCTCTTCACACCTGAGTCGTGACAGGGTCACTTCTTAAATTACCCTGGGTGTCTGATGCAGGAGCATCCTGGGTGTAAGAGCAATCTTGCATCACCCAAAAAAAAATTTATGTTTTTTATTCAATAAGGGCTATCTTGTGTAGAGCTGCTATTTATGGAAACTTGCTAATTTTAGTAAGTTGCTCATACGATCTCGGAATGTTCTGATTTCGCATGTGGAGGTTCATCTCAATCATATGAACCTGCCAGCAAAGTTTCACTACTAGATCAAGTCTGGTTTTGAAGATATTGAAAATTTTCGGTTTTGGAAACAGGGTACAAAAACTTTGAACTCAGTTTTGAAGGCTTTAGAGGCCCTGGATGAGGTTGGGTTTTCAGCTGAATGAAGCTTGCTTCATTCAGGCGTTGTAGAGCTCCTCGTGCCCTTTCTGAATTGGGGTTGTAATAGTCAATCGGAGCAACTGGCGATGACTTATGGTATTCGGAAGTTGAGTCACCTGAAATGGCAGAAAATAATTTTCCTTCAAAATTTTTGTTCGGGTTTGAAAAGTTATTTCGAGCCGACTTTGATGTAATAAATTGTAAAATAAAATAATTCTATGTTTGGTCGGCCCTTTGGGCTAAATTTCTGGAACCTTCTCGGGCGGTGGAAATTGCCTATATAAAGAAGGCCCGTAGTGTTGTCTTAGGCAATTCGGGGTATTAGATCTGGGTAATAATTCGAGGCTTTGTCCTGCAAAATATTGTAAAGGGAATGCCCATGTGGCTTTGCATATTATAATTTTAAAAGTTTGTAATTCCACATTTGTGGAGATAATAAGAAGCCAATTTTCTGTTCTTGCATATTGTTGTTGTTGTTTCTCTATTTCTGTTATGTGTTTGTGGTATTAAGGGGAGCAACCTTCATTAAGTGGTATCAGAGTGGGAGTTCCTGAGTGCGTAAATAGATCGCCGATTGTGAGGCAGTTTGCACCAGGACCGTGGGTTAGGGTTTTTGTGTAAACAGATCACCGATTGTGAGGCAGTTTGCATCAGAACTGTGGTTAGGGTTTCTGTGTAAATAGATCGCCGATTGTGAGGTAGTTTGCATCAGAACTATGGTTAGGGTTTCTGTGTAAACAGATCACCAATTGTGAGGCAGTTTGCATCAGAACTGCGGTTAGGGTTTCAGCGATATGCGTGAAAATGCCTCTACAAAAAGAACGTGGTGAAAGAGCTAGTGTGTAACACCTGAGGTTAGAGCGCTCCAGAGATAAGTGCGAGCATTGTAAGAAGAGATTCGAAGAGGAATGAATCTTAATGTCAGAGATGAAAGTGATGATGAAACTAAAGAAGGAAATTCTGAACAAGGGGAAGTCAAAGTTTTGAATCCAGAAGAAGAAAGACTTTTTCGAGCCATTTCTAAGATCGGGAAAAGACCTAAGATTGAGGTTCCTACATTTTCAGGGAATCTTAACCCAGAGGAGTTGATTGACTAGATCAATGAATGTGAAAAATATTTTGAGTATGAAGATATCGAGGATCCTGATCGGGTCAAATTTGCGAAGGCCAGACTGAAGGGTCATGCGAATATCTGGTGGTAGGAGATCTAATTGGAGTGAAATAGAAGAGGAAAGGATAAAATCACAAGATGGGATCGGATGGTGGATAAATTGAAGTGACAGTTTATTCCTGTTAATTATGAGCTTGACCTACTGAAGAAGATGCAAAGTTTGAAGCAAGCAGGAAGATCTGTTCAGGAGTATACAGAGGAGTTCTATCGACTTCTCATCAGAACAGGCCATGCGGAAGCTGATAAGGAGAAAGTTGCCCGTTACCTTAATGGGTTAAGGCTGAGCGTTCACGAGGAGCTGAATCTGGTTCGAATGAACAATATTGAAGAGGCATACCAGTTTGCCCTAAAAGTAGAGGAAAAATTGAACAAGAAGTTTGAGAGCAGACAAAGCGAAAGAGGTCGTGATAGCAAATCTGGTGGACGATCATATGGAGATCGAAATGAAGATCCGATAAAGCAGGATGAGTCTAGTAACAGTCAAAATCAAAGAGGACATGATTTCAATAATTTCCATGATCAGAACAATAGAGATCAGAGAGGGAGAGGAAGAGGCTAAGGATTTGGAAGAGGAGGCTTCCGTGGAACATGTTTTCACTGTGGAGAAGAAGGTCATAGGACATTTGAATGTCCTCGGCACCAAGGAAGGATAGACAAGAGAAATGAAGGCCAGGATAGAGTTACATATGTAGATGAAGATGCCAAATCATCACATTCTGAAGATGCTGAAAGAGGAGAGACGCTGATTAGCAGAAGAGTCCTGTTGAATGGTGAGAATGAACCTGAGCAAAGGATGAGCCTGTTTCGCACTAGGTGCAAGTGTGAAGGTAAATGTTGTGATGTGATTATTGATAGCGGCAGTACTGATAATTTGGTGTCAAAAAAGATGGTGACAAAGTTGAAGCTCAAGAGGAAGAAACATCCACATCCATATCGGGTTGCCTGGGTGCAGGATGACCACAAGGTCATGGTTAGTGAACAATGCTTAGTGAAGTTCAAGATCGGCGGGTACCAAGATGAGGTGATGTGTGATGTCGTATCTATGGATGCATGTCATATGTTGTTGGGTAGACCATGGCAGTTTGACAGATGTGCTATACATGATGGTCGTGCGAATACATATTCCTTGATAAAGGATGGAGTGCGACATAAGCTAAAGCCATTGAAGGAGACTGAGGAAAAGGTATGTGGATTCTTAGATGGTATGCGGCATAAGCATATGTGTTTTACCTTGATTTCAAAGGCTTGGAAAGAGGAAGTAGAAGATGTACCTATAGAAGTTGCAGAATTATTGAATGCATTTCAGGATATTGTATCTGATAATGTACCTGATGGATTACCACCAGTAAGAAAGATCAGTCATCAGATGGACTTGATTCCAGGAGCCAGTTTGAAAAATAAGGCAATACACAGAATGACACTAGTAGAAAGTGAAGAGTTGAAGATAGACTTGAAGTTTAGTTCATCACATCATCCACAGATTGTATATGGAAGTAGTCCTAGAAATGTATCTGAATTGAGAAAGATAGATAAAGGAGAAATAAGTAGTGCTGAAGCTGAGGATTTTGTAGAACATTTGAAGAACATCCGTGAGGAGGTGAGGAAGCATATTTTCAAGATGAATGCACAATATAAAGCTAAGGCAGATCAGAAAAGGAGGCATAAAGAGTTTCAGGTTGAAGATGAGACCACAGCAGTACAGTGGAGTATTCCAGCAACTAGTTGAGACACTAAGAAGATTGAAGATATACTGGATAGTCATGTTGGCAGAAGCACAAGAAACAGGGCATGTGAAGAATATTTGGTCAAGTGGAAAGGATGACCTATTGAAGGTTCATCATGGCTGACAAGGGAGGAGGTTAACCGTCTTGGTTTTCCTCTTCACACCTGAGTCGTGACAGGGTCACTTCTCAAATTACCCTGGGTGTCTGATGCAGGAGCATCCTGGGTGTAAGAGCAATCTTGCATCACCCAAAAAAATATTTATGTTTTTGTATTCAATAAGGGCTATCTTGTGTAGAGCTGCTATTTATGGAAACTTGCTAATTTTAGTAAGTTGGTCATACGATCTCAGAATGTTCTGATTTCGCATGTGGAGGTTCATCTCAGTCATATGAGCCTGCCAGCAAAGTTTCACTGCTAGATCAAGTCTGGTTTTGAAGATATTGAAAATTTTCAATTTTGGAAACAGGGTACAGAAACTTTGAACTCAGTTTTGAAGGCTTTAGAGGCCCCGGATGAGGTTGGGTTTTCAGCTGAATGAAGCTTGCTTCATTCAAGTGTTGTAGAGCTCCTCGTGCCCTTTCCGAATTGGGGTTGTAATAGTCAATTGGAGCAACTGGCGATGACTTATGGTCTTTGAAAGTTGAGTCAACTGAAATGGCAGAAAATAATTTTCCTTCAAAATTTCTGTTCGGGTTTCAAAAGTTATTTTGAGCCGACTTTGATGTAATAAATTGTAAAATAAAATAATTCTAAGTTTGGTTGGCCCTTTGGGCTAAATTTCTGGAACCTTCTCGGGTGGTGAAAATTGCCTATATAAAGAAGGCCCGTAGTGTTGTCTTAGGCAGTTCGAGGTAGTAGATCTAGGTAATAATTCAAGGCTTTGTCCTGCAGAATATTGGAAAGGGAATGCCCATGTGGCTTTGCATATTGTAATTCTGAAAGTCTGTAATTCCACATTTGTGGAGATAATAAGAAGCCAATTTTCTATTCTTGCATATTGTTGTTGTTGTTTCTCTATTTCTGTTATGTGTTTGTGGTATTAAGGGGAGCAGCCTTCATCACGTTGTCAAATCTCCTCAATATCTTGCAAGGACAAAAATTATTCATTTTCAATTTCTTATATGTTCCAATAGGAAATATGTCTTTCTTTAAGTGTACCGGTACTTCATCCCCAACTGCAAAAGTCTTATGTCTTCTTGATCTATCTGCTTTGTCCATGTATTTCTGATTACTATTTTCCAACTTATGTTTCACTTCCTCACGCAATGTCTTCATGAACTCAACAAATTATTCTTCTTCAATGCTTCTCTTTTCTTCACCATTAATATCTTTCAAATCTGATAAACCTCTTAGTTTTATTCCATTAACAATCTCAAAAGGTGACTTCCCTTGGTAATCCTATTCACTAAATTATTCTATGCAAACTCTGCTTGTGCCAATATAGAATCCCAATTACTCAATGTATCGTCTTAAAATGAAAGCACTTCAATGATAAGAGCATTTAGCCCTTTGAGTAAGTGGTTTGGGGTCCTGGCAAGCACCTTGATTGGGTATTTGCATGTAGTTGGCTTTCTCCCCACTTTCCACTTCTTCCCCACACTTGATTTCTTCATTCTAGGTGAAATTAGGGTTAGGATCTTAAGGATTCTCCTAAATTTCCCTCTTCTATGGCTCTATTTTCTAGGTAGGGTTTAGAAATAGACCCTCCTAGCTTTCATCATAGTAATCATAGGATTTTATGTCTATATCTGACATTCTATCCTATTCTGGCATCAGTTCTAGGTTTTTGGGCATCCTCGGGAGCTCCTGACTTGGTTCTAAGTCAAACTGGGACCGGGGTCAGGGTCGAGTTCAAACCTGACTAGGTTAGGGTCGAGCTTGAACCTGACTAAGGTTAGGGTCAAGCTCTAACCTGACTAGGTCAAGTCCAACCTCAAATTTGACCCCTTTCTTCAAATTTCTAATTTCTAGAATTTTCGGGCTTCGGGCTTTCGGGAGATTTATTTTCCCACCTCTGAGTCAGCCATTTTGGGTTTTAGGATGGTCATTTTGGGTTTTAGGATGGTAAATCCTTTAATTTCATTTAATCTAGGTATATTTTCTAATGGTGAGGACCTAATTGGGATTTAATTCTCCAAGGTGGCCCCTCTAGAGGAGTGTGCCCTAGATCACTATAAAAGGAGGCCTTCCTCTCTCATTTGATCCATCCTATTTCATGATCAAGACAATCACATCTCAAGCTCTCAAGTGCAAGAAAGTCTTCAAGAATCCAAGTGTTCAAGCATCCATCTATCAAGGAGATCCATTGTTAGCCATTGAAGGATTCAATCTCTTGGGAGCCCCCTTGAAGATCCATCCTTCTCCATGTTAGAAAGTAAAGATCCCCAAGATAACTGAGAGGGGGGGGGGGGGTGAATCATTTATCTGATAATTTAACCATTCAGCTACTTTAAACAATATAATCAATGTAGTAATCAACCATAGAAAGATAACCATACATAATTGCACAATAACATAAGATATGTTGACTAGGGAACCTCTTGAAAAGAGTAAACCCCCGTGGGAATGATGCCTAAAAAATGATGCACTAATATGAAAGTTCCTTGTTAGAGGATGGACCCTGTTAGGAGTCTTATGAAATACATTCAGTACATATAAATCCCTATTAGGAGATTTTGAATCCGTGTTAAAAGATTCTAACCCGGTTAAGAGTTTATGGAAGACAAAAGGACCCACTGCCCAAACAGCTTCAAGGAAAGATCTCTAAACCCGCTGTCCAAAAGATCTTAGAATTATTCAATAGAATAATATGAAATATATTACCTCCTTCACATTGTGCCAAAACCGCACTCTCTGCTACGCAAGCTCACAATTCCTAATCTCTGTACTCACAAGTCTTCCTTCATCACTGAATTAGCTCTTTTCTTCACTTCATGCATATATTCGCATCTCAAATCTCACAATACATATTACAACAAGGAAAACATTCCTTCTTATATACCAAATTCAAATAATTACAAATGAGTCGGTCCTCAATTACAAAATAATAATTTCTACATGCTACACACAAAATTCACATAAAACTGTCAGCTTCCAGATACTATAACTTTCTCCAAACATATCCTCAAAGTTTGCACTATGAACCACATCATCATTAATGAGTCTCCAACATCCCTTTAACTGTACAAAATCATATTCCATCCCAGCTAAGAGATATCCGCTGATTTCTGAAAATCACTACACAGAAACACTGTCTAAACACTGCTTTCACCAAAATGCTCATAACTCTCATGAATGAATGAATTTTTTTTGCGTTGTTAACCATACGTTAATAACACACCAAAGAACATACAATCAACTATGCAAAATCCAATCTGCAATACAACATGTGTGGAAAACAAAACTGTACCTGCTTTCCTGTTGATTTCCAGAATATCACTATGTTGACATCAATGACAATCCAAGTCATGAATGCAACAACAACTGCTACAGAATGACTGCCAAAATACTTTGCATTCATTCCTAACAATCTCCCCCATTGGCATTGATGGCAACATAGATGAAAAATGTCTAATGTTCCAAAAATCCAATACTGCAACATCACTGTAAAATATTAAATTAAATCTTGCTTCATTTTCCCATTCAGCTCTCTCATACAATCCACAATATTTTTCATGTATATCTCTCCCCCATTGACATCAATGACAGAAATTCCATCACTAAGTCAACAACAACTTAATGTCAAAAGACACTTTTCAGAAAAATACAATAACAAGAGTCCTCATGACTCAGCTCATAAACTCCCCCATAGAGGAAGTTCCAACATCCAATCCAGAAGAAAGATAGGGCTCATATACCACTGGACGGATGCAATGATCTGCATCAATTCTCAAAAATAGGTTGGGGCATAATCCCAAGCATACCTCTCAGATACACAAATGTATCCTTAGGTAAAGGTTTTGTAAATATATCTGCTATCTGTTCCTTTGTGCTTATGTACTCCAATCTTACTTCTTTTTTTGCAACTTTCTCTCTTACAACATGATACTTGATCTCAATATGTTTAGTCTTAGAATGTAAAACAAGATTTTTTGACATACTCACTGTACTGGTGTTATCACAATGTATAACAACAAGCTCATCAAACTTTATTCCAATATCCTTCAACATCTGCTTCATCCAAATAATCTGATTACAATTGCCTGCTGCTACAACATATTCTGCTTCTACTGTACTTTGTGAAGTACAATTCTACTTCTTACTTAACCAAGAGACCAATTTTCCTCCAAGAAAAAAGGCTCCACCACTGGTGCTTTTCTTGTCATCAACGTTGCCTCCCCAATCTGCATCAGTATAGGCACATTAAGTAAAATCATCAGAATTCTCATACCATAATCCATAATCCATTGTTCCTTTCAGATATCTCAGTATCCTCTTTACTGCTGCATAATGTGATTCTCTAGGTTCTGCTTGAAATCTTGCTACAATCCCAACTGAATGTGCTATATCAGGTCTTATATGTGTCAAGTACTGCAATCCTCCAATCATAGATCTGTACTTTTTCTGCTCAACTGCGGGTGTCTCATCTTTGCTAGATAACTTATGTCTAGTTACCATAGGTGTTCCAACAGGTTTAGAATCTTCCATTCCAAATATTTTCAATAATTCATTCAAATACTTAGTCTGACTTACAAATATACCTTCCTTGTTTTGTGTTATCTGTAATCCAAAAAAATATTTCATTTCTCCAATCATGCTCATCTCAAATTCAGTCTTCATTTCATCTGTAAATTTGTCACTAGCTTCATCTTCTCCTCCAAAGATAATATCGTCAACAAATATAACTATAACCAACAAAACATTCTCAATTTCTTTTGTGTATAAGTTACTATCTATTGTTCCTTTAATAAATCTCAATTTCAATAAATACTTATCCAATCTTGCATACCAGGTTCTAGGTGCTTGTTTTAATCCATATAAAGCTTTCTTTAACTTACATACCATATCTCCTTCTTGTGTCAAAGGAAAACCTTCAAGCTGCTCAATGTAGACTTCTTCCAATTCACCATTCAGAAATGATGACTTCACATCCATCTGATACACTTTGAATTTCTTGTAAGCTGCATATGCTAGAAACATTCTCACTGCTTCAAGTCTGGCTACAGGTGCAAAAGTTTCTTCATAGTCAATTCCTTCTTGTTGTGAATATCCTTTACATACCAATCTTGCTTTGTTTCTTATCACTTCTCCTTGTTCATTCATCTTGTTTCTGAATACCCACTTTGTTCCAATCACATTCTTGTCTTTAGGTCTAGGGATCAATTCCCATGTCTTGTTTTTTTCAATCTACTCTAGTTCTTCTTTCATAGCATTAATCCAATGTTCATCTTCACAAGCTTCATTAGTAGTCTTAGGTTCAATTTGAGAAATCAAACATAAATGTACCTTATTTCGAGTCAAAACTCCTCTGTCTAAACTTCCAATAACTTGCTCAACAGGGTGATGTCTTGAAATATACCTGTTAGGTGTCATAGTTACTGATCTTGTTCCATCTGTAGATTCTTCTCTGCTTTCTTCTCTATTTTCTTCTCTGTTTTCTTTAGTATGACTTTCATTCAAAAAATCACTATTAGTTTCAAAAAATAATTTTGTATTTTCAATGTTAGGCTGAGGTTGTGCTTCTCCATCAGATTCATAATCAAGCATTCTTTCTTGAATTTTAAACTTCTCATCAACTTTTACATTTGCACTTTCAACAATAGTCTTAGTTCTTTTGTTATAACATCTATATGCTTTTCTTTTCAAAGAATATCCAAGAAATATTCCTTTATCACTTCTAGGATCAAACTTTCCTATATCATCATCTCTCTTAATATAATATTTACTTCCAAAAATTCTAAAATACTTAACTGAGGGTGCATGTCCAAACCATAATTCATAAGGTGTCTTGTGTGTATCTGCTCTAATTTGTACTCTGTTCATAGTGTATACTGTTGTGTTCACTGCTTCTCTCCAAAAAGTCTTAGCCAAATCATTCTCAAACAACATAGCTCTTGCTGCTTCAGTTATTGACCTATTCCTTCTTTCTGCAATACCATTTTGTTCTGGTGTTCTAGGGGCTGAAAGTTGTCTCTTAATACCATTCATTTCACAAAAAGTATTAAACTCTCTAGATGTAAATTCACCACCTCTATCAGATCTTAGACACTTAATCTTCATTCCAGATTCATTCTCAATTTTTCTTTTCATGATCTTAAATTTATCAAATGCTTCAGATTTTTCTTTCAAAAATGCAATCCACATCATTCTTGTAAAATCATCAACAAGAATCATAAAATACCTTTCTCCATAGAATCCTCTAGTCCTAGTAGGACCACTCAAGTCTGTATGAACAATCTCCAACTTCTCTGTCGATGTGAACTTCTTGCTGGGAAATGAACTCCTTTTCTGCTTTGCCATCATACATTCTTTGCAAATCATGTTAGTAGGTTTCATAATTTTAGGTAAATCTCTTACCGCAAGTGTAGTACTCACCTTGACAATATTATCAAAGTTTATATGACAAAACCTTTTATGCCATAACCAATTGTCATCAATCTTAGTTACCAAACATGTCATCTCAGTAGGATTCAACTAAAATACATTACCTCTGGTTCTAGATCCTTTTCCAATCAGATTTCCATCTCTATCTTTTATCACACAAGTTTTCTCAGCAAACCAAACTTGATAACCCTTATCAACCAATTGTCCAACGCTTAGTAGATTATGTCTCAATCCATCAACAAAGTAAACATCTTCAGTGTTAGTCTTTCCATCAAGAGTAATAGATCCTATACCCTTAATCAAAAAAGGTGCATTATTACCAACTCTAACAATTCCTCCATCATAATTATCTAACTTAACAAACTTTCTTTTATCTCCAGTCATATGATGTGAACAACCACTGTCTATAATCCAATCAGATTTCTTTTCAACTTGAGAAACTAAAGCTTTTTCTTCATTTTCATCAGATTCATAACTTTCTTCTTTAATTGCTACAAATCCTATTTCCTCAAAGTTATCATTATCACTGTCCCTTAAATGTCTTTCAATTCCTGCTTCAAGATCTTCATCATTTGCATAATAACATTCTTTAGATCTCCTAGGTTTAAAGTTGTTTCTATACTTCTTAACTCTTTTAGGACATTTAGATGCAAAATGACCATATTCTTGACAAGTCCAACATTTAAAGATTTTCTTACCATCTGGTTCTCTTTTTACAAGTAATGCAATACCTTCTTCAATATTCTTATCTTCCTCAGATTTAGATCTGCTACTGCTAGCATAATCTCCATTCACACTAGTACTTCTTGATAATGTAGGTCTAATGTTAAGAGCACTTAATGCTATCTCCATTCTAGGTAGCTCTTCTGATAATCTCAAATTCATCTCTTCTATTTCTAATCTTCCAAGAAGAGTCTCTCTTGAAAAGTTTGATGTACAAGGTATCACTTGTTTAATCATCTGTGTTGTCTGCTTGAATACTGGTGTCAAAGTTCTCAGAAATTTCCATATCACTTCATTCTCTGTCTTATCACCTCCACAAGACTTTATTCCTGTTACAATCTCAGACATGCTACCAATATAGCTTCTAATAGATTCATCTTCCATCATTCTGATATCTTCAAATGCACAAATCCAATTATGTAATCTAGCCTTCTTTGCATGTTCATCACCTTCAAAAGTAGAATGTAAAGCTTTCCAAATTGCATGAGATGTTTTCAAACATCTTACCTAACTGTATTCATTCTCTGGTAGTGCTGACAAAAGTGCTTCTCTTGCAAGTATGTTACACATGAATAGATCTAGCTCATCTTTAGTTCCTACCTCTAGATTATCTTCCTCAATGATAGTCTTCTCATTCTTTGTAATCAACCAATAACTTGGTCCTAAACACAATAGATGTGTCTTCATCTTTCCTTTTCAGCTGTCAAAATTTACTCCATCAAACTTAGGGATTTCTTTCTTGAAATTCGCCATGGATCTCCTTAAGTTGTTAAACTTTTCTTTCAAGGACCTACTACTCTGATACCAATTGTTAGAAAGTAAAGATCCCCAAGATAACTGAGAGGGGGGGTGAATCAGTTATCTGATAATTTAACCATTCAACTACTTTAAACAATATAATCAATGTAGTAATCAACCATAGAAAGATAACCATACACAATTGCACAATAACACAAGATATGTTGACTAGGGAACCTCTTGAAAAGAGTAAACCCCGGTGGGAATGATGCCCACAAAATGATGCACTAATACGAAAGTTCCTTGTTAGAGGATGGACCCTATTAGGAGTCTTATGAAATACATTCAGTACATATAAATCCCTGTTAGGAGATTTTGAATCCCTGTTAAAAGATTTTAACCCGGTTAAGAGTTTATGGAAGATAGAAGGACCCACTGCCCAAACAGCTTCAAGGCAAGATCCTTGAACCCACTGTCCAAAAGATCTTAGAATTATTCAATAGAATAATATGAAATATATTACCTCCTTCACACTATGCCAAAACCGCACTCTCTACTACACAAGATCACAATTCCTAATCTTTGTACTCACAAGTCTTCCTTCATCATTGAATTAGCTCTTTTCTTCACTTCATGCATATATTCGCATCTCAACTCTCACAATACATATTACAACAAGGAAAAAATTCCTTCTTATATACAAAACTCAAATAATTACAAATGAGTCAGTCCACAATTACAAAATAATAATTTCTACACACTACACACAAAATTCACATAAAATTGTTGGCTTCAAGATACTATAACTTTCTCCAAACATATCCTTGAAGTTTACACTATGAACCACATCATCATTAATGAGTCTCCAATATCCCTTTAACTGCACAAAATCAGATTCCATCCCAGCTAAGAGATATCCTCTGATTTCTGAAAATCGCTACACAGAAACACTATCTAAACACTGCTTTCACCAAAATGCTCATAATTCTCATGAATGAATGAATTTCTTTTTGTGCTATTAACCATAGGTTAATAACACACCAAAGAACATACCATAAACTATGAAAAAGCCAATCTACAATACAACATGTGTGCAAAACAAAACTGTACCTACTTTCCTGCTGATTTCCAGAATATCACTGCGTTGACATCAATGACAATCCAAGTCATGAATGCAACAACAACTGCTACAGAATGACTACCAAAATACTTTTCACTCATTCCTAACACTCCATTCATTCAAGACTTCTCATATGCAAAGATCAAATCAAGATTGGTGTTAAATATCAAATACCATTGATTGGAGACATCCGACATCCATTGAAGCATTCCTACTTCTGGATTTGAGGATTCAAATCCTCTACAAGGACTTCAACATAAGCGAGGTGATTTATTTCAATTACTTTGTTTATGCATAATATATTTCAATTCAATTTCAAGGTTAATTCCTAAACTGGGGTTTGACCAAGGCAAACCCCCCATACAACAAAACCCCCATTTTCTTGCAGGTACAGGTGCAAAATTTTGGATCTGAGAGCAAATTTGGATACCCTTTTCAGAAAACTTCTGAGATCTATGAATAGAATTCAAAAAGGACTTCAAATAAAGAATGTAGTATTTGACCTTTTATGAGGGTCAAACCCGAGCTGAGCCATCTTGAAGAAAGATTTCTGGGTTTTCTCCATCTCAACATTTCCAGTCCAGGATAGGTTTTAGATTCTCCTAAAAGTGCAAACAGATGTCAGAATTCAAGGTTTTCCAGATCTGCCCTAATTTTGAGGTTAGTACTTATTCTATATTCTAAACACACATATCCTCACATAGGGAAATATTGGATTTACTCTCTCGCTTCCATATTCATCCATAAATTGATTTGATTGTGTATTAACCTCTTGGTTGATCAAATCGGATCTCTTCCTTGGGGAATTTGGGTTTTGAGAATAGATCTCATATTTCCCCCTCTACATTTGAATAGGGTTAAATCCATTTTACCCCTATTCATTTTGGTGAACCCGACATACTTACTCTCTTTTCTTTTGTGGAATTGGATGCCTTATTGTGCTTTCCTTTTATCTTGTTAGTGTTAGATTTGTCCTTTGTGATTGATCTTTCATGCTAATTAGATTTCATCTTCATGCTTTATATGTTCTTAGTTTAGTTCATTTTCATCACATTGGTTTATGAGGTTTACTACCATTAGTCCTACTTATAACATTCTGGTTAGACGAAGTCGTAGACTCATGGGTGCCTTTGAACCTAAATCTTCTTCTCCTTTCCTTAGGATCCTGGATGATAACTTGATTCTTCATGATTATAATCCTCTTATAGAGTGAAATTCTTCTCAATCATCTCATGATGAGGATGAAACTTTATGAGTTCCTCTTGAACAAGTCCAAAAGCTTTCCACTGAACTTGATAAAATGGGTAATTGGCTTCTTCAAGAAAACTATAATCAAAATTCCATTCAAGCTATAGAGGCTCTTAAAAAAGTTCTCTATGATAGTGATCAAGGTGTTAACCTCTTGCGCAGTATTACTCATCTTGTGCATTCAAATGTTAAACCTTTAGCTTAAGAAGATCAAGATTTAGGGTTGATTCCTCCTATCACTAGTGTTGAACCTCCTTCTAATCCTTTACCTAGTGTTCCTATTTATACTCCTTTGGTGACTTAGATGGTTCCCTCTATTCTTATGAGTGTTCCTCATGTGTCCCTTCCTACATCACAACCTTCATATCATAATGTTCCTTTTATTTATTCCACTCCACTTCCAACTGTAGTTCCTAGTGTTCCTCCATTTGTGTCTTCTATTCCTACAACTTCTTACACTTTACCTAGTGTATCTAATGTTGCTACTCCTATTTCCTCTACTGATTCCACCATCATTAGTTTGGCTCAAACTGTATCATCCTTACAACAACAACTTGCTTCCTTAACTCAAAACAAGTTTAGTATTCCTACATGTGACATGGGAAGTCCCTTGTCCCAGGATATTATTTGTACTCCTGTTCCTCAGCAAGGTGAGATGCCTCATCTTGAGAATTATAATGGAAAATGAGATCCTGTTCATCATGTTAAAACATTCCAAATCCTTTGTAGTGATTCTGCTCATGACCATAGGATTTTAGCCAAACTATTTGCTAGAACCTTTCATGACAAGGCCCTACAATGGTATTGTTCCTTGCCTCCTTATTCAATTGATTCCTTTCCACAACTTGCTAATGCCTTTATTCAACAATTTCAAAATAATATTGGCCCGCAAGTGACTTTGACTGATCTAATGCATTGTAAAAAAAAGTGCTAAAGAAAAATTAATTGAATTTATTGGTAGATTTAAGCATTCGCATGCTCATATTTCTTATCTTGTTCCTGATATTGATATTCAATGTATGTTTATTTCAAATTTGCAAAAGGATATTAGAGATAAGATTTTGCTTATTGAATTTACCTCTTTTCACCAAATTTGTGCAGTGCTTCACCATTATCAATTACAAGTGAGTCAATTTGAGAGAACCACTCCAATGGCTCCTGTTCCAGTTGATAAGAGTGATGTTGCTCCTAATCTAAACAAGTTTCAAAAATTTAACAACTATGTCAAGATAAATAAACAAGTGAATGCAGTTGTTTATCAAGTTGATGTTGCATCTCATAATGCCACTTCTACATCCATTGCTTTTCAATTAAATCGTATGTTTACTCCTCTTTCTAAAACTTTACATGCTATTATGAATAGGTTGTTAGCTGCTAATATGATTACTTAACCTCCTATTCAACCTCTTTTACCTACTATGATTGCATCTAAATCCTTTGATCAAAATACTTTTTGTCAATATCATCGTCAGAATGGTCATGATACTGAGCGATGTTATTCTTTAAAACATAAAGTTCAAGATCTAATTGATTATAAAGTTTTATCTGTTGATAATCTGGATAGTAGTGGAAATCAATCTGTCTCTCCTCCTAATCAGAACCTTCAAATTTATACAAACCCTTTACCTATGCATGATACTAATACTATTGCTCAACCATCTGCTATGGAAATCATGTATGATTCAAAGATGGATGATCTCAATCATGTTGTTAATCAAGTGGAGCATGTTGATCAGTCTATATCTCCACCTCAACCTCAACTTCAAAATCCAACTCCGATTCAAACTCAAGTTCAATCTCAACATCGATAAAAACCTAAACCTAAAATGAAACCTCAACCTAAACCTCAAAAACAATTTAAGAATAAAAGACCTTGGGACCTTTTGATTACCTTTCATGACTCTAAGATTATTAAAGCTCCTGATGGTCCCCTTTACATTGCTGCTAGGATTGCTCAGATACCTACTCATGGTTGTCTTGTTGATCCTACCTCCTTAGTCAATGTTATCATTGAAGAAAATCTTTTTATGAAAAGCTTACAATGTGACTTCTATGATACATGAGATGTCTGGATTCAAACTTGTAAAATTATTGAATTAAGTTCACCACCTATGGATCTTAATCATGGTCTTTTACCTACACCTTTGACACCTCCTTTAACTATGGCTTCTAGTTTTGTTAATCAAGTTCCTTCTACCAAACCTATCAAAGATCCTGTGATTGTTTCTCCTATGGTTGATAATCCTATTGATCTTCCTAAAGAACCTGTGAAGGATTCTGTGATTGTTCCTCCTAGTTCTCAACCTATTTCAATTAAATCAAAATGTAATTGGTCTGCTAATGAACGTCATAAAAAGTGTCGTACTCATGCTAAAGCTAAAAGATCTCTACTTTCTTCGGATAAACCTATGCATAATGTGTTAGAATATTTTGTTACTAATAATGATGTTCACATGCATGATTATGATGATTCTATTCATATCTTAGATCCTATTTTAATTAACTTGGATGAATAAGATACTCTTGATGATACTGATAATGTTAATGATGAATATGAGACTAGTGACATTGACATTGATTTACCTAATATGCTTCCATCACAATTGACTCTTACACCTAGTATTGAACATAGTGATTCTCAAGAGGATCCTTGTTTGGAACTGGCTATCATTCCTATTTTGTTGGATATAGTCACTCTTGTGAGTTACCCACCTTCCCTAAATGATATACAACAAGATGGGGAAAGTAGGCGGTATGCTTGATCAGCTTGTCCTTCATGGTAGCTTTGTTGTGTGTTTGCCTGTTGTATTGTACTTCTCCTGTAATGTGTTTTCTAAATGTTGTTAGATTCTTTTATACGATCCTTGTTACTCAGTTGGTACAAGGTGATGAAGGAATTGAAATTGTTGTTCAAATTATTCAATATGCATCTCTATTCTTCTATGCATTGTTCAATGTTATGTTGTAACTGTGCTATTGTTTGTAAATGTTTCCTTGTATAATCTTCTTGGATTCAAGATATGGTAGCACTAATTATTTTTTGGTCTCCATGTCATGGTCCAAAAAGATTCTCCTTTGTATATCTTATGGGATCTTTCCTCCTTTGTGATTGTAGTTCTACTTTCTTTGGGGAATGATGTCAATTCATTTACAATAATATCATATATATATTATCTTATGATCATACTGACCCCACAGAAAGTAGATCCCTTCTATGTTCTTTGTATGTTTCTATGCTATTTCTCTTGATTTGACTTTGTCTGGGGGCATCTTGACATGGAAATGTATTCAGTGGAGTTGTTTATGTTTTTGTTAAAGCCATTGCTCCTGTTAAAGTGTAAGTAATGACTTTAACATGGGGGCATACGCTCTGCTCACCTGTTGCACACATGCATTTTTCAATACACATATTTTTAAGATACTTCTTTTCACTTTTTGGATTAGTAACTAATCTTTAAAGCATGGATTTATATTTTAGGATCTCTTGATCCCTCCAATTTCAAATATACATTTATATTGTGACCCCTTAAGGTCAGAAGTGTCCTTAAGACTGGATCTCTTTTGTTTTTGTTTTTTGGTTTTATTCTTATGGAATAGAATATTCCCAAGGATAAATCCTAGATGGGTTGACTAGTGAGTAGCCACATTCACTAGGTGGTTCAATTCCATCTTTCCAGTTGCACCACTTTCCTGTGTGGTTCACAGTGGGACATAAGTTTTCATTGGGTGAAGTAATCACACCTTCTTTCTCTCTCTAGAAATGTTTCTCTTATTGTGATTTAGGAGTTGATGAAGACTTAAGTCCCTGGGGGCTTAAGGTTTCTTTTTGTCCCTTGGATTATGATAAGATTATCTTTTTATTCTGATCTCCTTTACCAAGAGTTTGAATCGAATCCATACTCTTGCTAAAGTGGGGGCTTAATGTATCATCAAAAAATGGAAGCACTTCCATGATAAGAGCATTTAGCCCTCTGAGTAAGTGGTTTGGGGTCATTTCAAGTGCCTTGATTGGGTCTTTGCATGTATTTGGCTTTCTCCCCACTTTCCACTTCTTCCCCGAACTTGATTTCTTCATTCTAGGTGAAATTAGGGTTAGGATCTTAAGGATTCTCCAAAATTTCCCTCTTTTATGGCTCTATTTTCTAGGTAGGGTTTATAAATAGATCCTCCTAGATTTCATCATAGTAATCATAGGATTTTATGTCTATCTCTAACATTCTATCCCATTCTTGCATTAGTTCTAGGTTTATGGGCATCCCCGAGACCTCCTGACTTGGTTCTGAGTCAAACTCGGACCAGGGTCAGGGTCAAGTTTGAACCTGACTAGGTCAGGGTCGAGCTCAAACCTAACTAGGTCAGGTCCAACCTCGACTTTGACCCCTTTCTTAAAATTTCTAATTTCCAAAATTTCTAGGCTTTGAGCTTTCAGGAGATTTATTTTCCTACCTCTGGGTCGGCCATTTCGGGTTTTGGGATGGTAAATCCCTTAATTGCATTTAATCTAGGTATATTTTCTAAAGGTGATGACCTAATTGGGATTTAATTCTCCAAGGTGGCCCCTCTAGAGGAGTGTTCCCTAGATCACTATAAAAGGAGGCCTTCCTCTCTCATTTGATCCATCCACTTTCATGATCAAGACAATCACATCTCGAGCTCTCAAGTGCAAGCAAGTCTTCAAGCATTCAAGTGTTCAAGCATCCATCTATCAAGAAGATCCATTGTCATCCATTGAAGGATTCAATCTCTTTGGAGCCCCCTTGAAGATCCATCCTTCTCCATTCATTCAAGCCTTCTCATATGCAAAGATCAAATCAATATTGGTGTTGAAGATCAAATACCATTGATTGGAGACATCCTACATCCATTGAAGCATTCCTACTTCTTGATTTGAGGATTCAAATCCTCTACAAGGACTTCAACATAAGTGAGGTGATTTGTTTCAATTACTTTCTTTATACATAATATATTTCAATTCAATTTCAAGGTTAATTCCTAAAGTGGGGTTTGACCAAGGCAAACCCCCCATACAAAAAAACCCCCATTTTATTATAGGTACAAGTGCAAAATTTTAGATTTGAGAGTGAATTTGGATACCCTTTTCAGAAAACTTCTAAGATCTGCAAACAGAATTCGAATCGCACTGCAAATAAAGAATGTAGTATTTGACCTTTTATGAGGGTCAAACCCGAGTTGAGCCATCTTGAAGAAATATTTTTGGGTTTTCTCCATCTCAACATTTCCAGTCTAGGATAGGTTTCAGATTCTCCTAAAAGTGCACACAGACATCAAAATTCAAGGTTTTCTAGATCTTTCCTAATTTTGAGGTTAGTACTTATTCTATATTCTAAACACACATATCCTCACATAGGGAAATATTGGATTTACTCTCTATCTTCCATATTCATCCATAAATTGATTCAATTGTGTATTAACCTCTTGGTTGATCAAATTGGATCTCTTCTTTGGGGAATTTGGGTTTTGAGAATAGATCTCATATTTTCCCCTCTATATTTGAATAGGGTTTAATCAATTTTACCCCTATTCACTCAGTTTATCTCCAACTAAACATCTCAAAAGATTACCCAAACTTATGTTTACAACCTCTGTCTCTCCATCAATCTGTGGGTGAAATGTAGAACTATACTTCAACTCAGTACCCAACTTTTTTTCCAAAGAGTCTTCCAAAAGTATACAACAAATTTACTGTCTCATTCAGAGATGATACTCCTCTATAATCCATGCAATATGAAAATTTCATTAAAGAAAAGATCTATTATATGCACTACATATGATGTCTTTCTATAGGGTATAAAATATGCCATCTTAGAAAATCTATCCACAACCAAAAATATAGAATCATTACCTCTCACGGTCTTCGGTAAGCCAAGAAAAAAATTCATACTAATATCAATCCAAGGTTTCTCAGGAATAGAAATCATTGTATATAATCTAGTATTCTGACTTACTCCCTTTGCAGCTTGACAAATTCCACAACTTCTCACAAATCTCTAAACATCCTTATACAACTGTGGCCAAAACTATTTCTCTTTAAGAAAATGTAATGTTTTATCAATGTCAAAATGTCTAGCCAAACCACTACTATATTTATCCTTTATCAAATTAGTTCTCATTAATCCCCTCGGTATACATAACTGAATACCTTTAAACAACATACCTTCCTAAATGAAATAGCCTTCCCATTTAGTACTTGGTTGATCTTGAATAGGTGCTCTACACTTCCTCCACGGCTCATAAAAATTAGGATCAGTTTCATACAAATCTTTCATGTCATCAAAACCAAGAACTTCAATTCTCATCTTAGAAATCAAAGATCTTCTTCTACTCAAGCATCAACAACTCGGTTACTAACTCCACTCTTATGTTTTATCACAAATGTATAAGTCTACAAATATTCAACCCATTTCATATGTCACTGATTCAACTTATTCTAACTACCCAAATATTGTAAAGCCTTATGACCAGTATACAACACAAATTCACTCGGTATCAAATAATGTCTCCATTTCTTTAGGGCTTGAACTATAGCATAGAATGCTTGATCATACACATAATATTTCCTTTTTGCATCATTAAACTTTTCACTAAAGAAATCAATATTTTTACCTTCTTGACTCAACACAGCTCCTATTTCATTACCACTTGCATCACATTCAACTAGCAATACCTTATTGAAATTAGGTAAAGCTAACAAAGGAAATTAAACAATGTTCTACTTTAGAGTCCTAACACTTTTATCAACTCCATGTGTCCACTTAAATTCTCTTTTATCTCTTGTCATAGTCTCAGTCATAGCATTACAAATCGAACTAAAAATTTTGATGAACTTTTGGTAAAAACTTGCTAAAACATTAAACGATCTTACCTCACTAGAATTTTCAAGTGTAGGCCAATTCAAAATAGCTTCAACCTTTTTAGGATCCATCTTCAAACCATCAACTGAAATCACAAATCCCAAATACACAATTTCTTCTTTCATGAAGGAACACTTTTTCAAATTAATTAGCAACTTTTCTTCTTTCAATTTTTGCAATACATGTCTAACATGCATCAAATGTTCTTCTCTAGTCTTACTGAATATTAGAATATTAGCTAGGTATACAATCAAAAATCTACCCAAGAATTTATTCAAAACTTATTCATCAGTCTCATAAAGTATTTGGTGCATTAGTAAAACCAAAGGCATAACCAACCACTCATGCAAACCTTCTCTTTTCTTAAAAGTAGTCTTGCATTCATCACCTTCTCTGATTCCTATATAATGATATCCACTTTTCAAATCAATTTTGGTAAAATATTTTTCTCTAGTCAAACTATCCATTATGACATCCATTCTTGGTATAGGAAACCTATATTTCACTCTTATCTTGTTGATTGCTCTGGAATCATTACACATTCACCATTCTCCATTCTTCTTAGGTGACAATACAAATGGTACTTCTCAAGGACTTAAAATTTCTTAGATCAAACCTTTTTACAATAATTCTTTAATTTGTCGGTTCAATTCATGATTCTCGATAGGTGTTAACC
>BSBK01002837.1:795000-887500 GCA_027943335.1 Chamaecyparis obtusa
TTGCTAAATTAAATTGGGTAAGCTAACATTGTAGTCATCTTGACCTTTATGTCTTTGATGCTTATGTTAGAATCTTTCAACATTCCAATCCGATATAAATCACATTCATATCTTCAGATTACTTTGGTGATTCATGATGATTGTGTGATTTTCGATGTCCATTAATAATGGCCCAATGATGATTTGCAAATAAGTTTCTTAACATTCTTCATGAATGATGAACAAATAAATTTTATGTTAGTTGTCTGATTGCAAGTACACCTTTGCATTTTCATGTAGCTTGCATTATTAGACTTCATGTTAATTTGCATTTTTAGATGGCATTATGAGTTTGAGAGGGTTTTCCTTCATCTTTCTTGTGGATTTATCATCAACTGTGATCATGATTTTCTTTTCATTTCCTTATCCTCTTTCGTGATCTCAATCAAAATTTCCTATCTTAAACAGTTGATTGATTTAGGGGCATCCCTTTCTCTTTCTTCCTCTCCATTTCTTTTCATGTCTTTCAAACTTCTAGTCTTCCATTTACTTTCACCCCACTTCTTTCTTCTAATAAAACTTGGGGCATAATCTTTCATGCTTGATGATCTACCTTTGTTCTGTGATCTTTATATCTTTTATCCTTCATCAAGAACCTTATCTTTAGTTTGATTTGCTCAAATTTATCAATCTTTGCTGTTCTCCTTGACCTCATTTTGATTTTGATCACGAGGGGGCAGTACCCTTGAACCTTTAATGCTTGATTCAGCTTTATTAATCCTTGCTTTGCTTGGGGCAACCTTGCTGGAGATGCTTATCTTTGACATGTCAATTACCTATTTACAGGGGTGTTGACCTTGTCTTTTTCAAATCTGCTTATCTTTGTCCTGATGTCAATTACTTAATTTTAACGGTATTGATGTCTGGGTTGTTTTTTGATCCCAAATCGATCTCACACTTCAACTTTCATTCTTTGACTACATGTGTTCCCAGAATGATCACACATTAGTCAAAGAGGGGCAAATGTATGTACCATAAAATGGTCGTCTAGACTATGAACCCCCATTTAACAATTTATCAAAAATGGACACACCTGCGACATGGCATTAATTAACTAATTTTCTTCTATTAATTAATAGTTCTTCAATTATTAATTAATCATCTTATTTCCTCTTCCTAAATCATGTCATCACCTTAATCATATCTCCTTAATTAATTAAATAATTAAGTTTATTTAATTAATCACCTTTAATTGATTAATCTTTATTAATTAATTAAAATTCAATTTCTATTTCCCATGATTTAAATAATTACATTTACTTATTTAAATTAGCTAATCTAATTCTTCTAAATTAAATTAATTCTAAATTAATTTAATTTCCTCTTCTAAATTCTAAAAAAATCTAATTTCACCTTTCTTCTCCAAAAAAAGAATGTTTTTTATCAAAAAATGAAAAAAAACAAAATAAAAACATTCTAAATCTTCTAAAAATCCCTCTTTCTCATTAATTGAATTTTTAATTCAATTAAAGCTTCCACAAAATAGAAAAAACAAATTTGTTAGAGAATAAACTTTATTTATTATTTAAAATCTCCACAAAAGCAAAGAAGAAGCTTTTTCTCCATCTTTATTAAAAGAAAATCTCTCTTTTATTAATAAATAAAATCCTCCACTTAAATTCCCCCTTTTGTGATGGAAAAAGGAAATAAAAGAAATAAAAGAAATAAAAGAAATAAAATTAAGAAAAAAACAATTAAAAGAATTATAAATTCCTTTTTCCTCAACACCTAAATCTCCACATTTTCCTATTTAAGGAGCCCTCTCCTTCTCATTTAAAGTTAGAAGATTAGATGCATTCCCATTTTAGAGAGCTATTGTTATTTTGCAGGTTTTTGGAGAGAAGCTTTTATTTATGGATTTTGAAGCTCCTTCTTGCATCATGCCTCCATTCTTGTTTTCTATGCATTCTCATTTAGATTAGATTCATATTTGTTTTCATAGATTAAATCTTGCACAAGCATTCTTTTCATAGATTAGATTTATTTTCAAGCATTGCATTGTTATCATTTAGATTAGCTTGCATCTTCATTTTCATGTTTGCATTTCATACATTCTTGATGATCATGGAGACTAGCATTCTTGCTTTTCATCCTTGAATCTCAAGTTTTATGGCGTACTTGCATGGGCATAAACTAGGTCAAAACTGAGGGCCTCCATAACAAAACCCTTGCACTCCATGAATAGAGAGCTATGGATCGATTTGTGAGGGCTCATTCTTGAGTTTCCTTGCATGTAAGGATTCATAGAAGTGTGTCACATTTTTGGCATACACATAGAAGAATACTTAGTAAGAAAAACAATGATTCAATTGCATTGTAGAATTGTTAACACGCAAACACGCAGGCTTAGACCATTTTTGGGTGTCTACAAGAGGATGTGGTGAGTATCAATATGAGGAAGCCTTCACTCTAACCAGCTTGCCTCTATCCCCTCGGTCATATGGAAGACCTAGACCTGAAGGAACAGAACCAACAGAAGATTCGACCGTATTCAGGGTACCACCCACTACTTTTGTCAGATGGGGAGATCTTAGCAAGGAAAATCTCTTCGCTTATGTTATCAACACATGGTTATACCAAGACCCCATAGAAGAACCAATAGTAAGACTACTTGTTGAGAGATATGGACCAGGCTACACCATGTTGCAACAATTTGGTTATGATGGAACCACAGGACTAGGGGCAAATCAACAAGGAATTCTAGAATTTTCACTTCGCCCATATCAAAGGAATACTAGAGGACTCAGCTATGGCCAGTCCAAAGTCAGCCTACGGGCACTTGAAGTTCCCCCAGTGGATAGTGAACCTCCACATGGGCATGCCCAAATCAGCCACATACTACCACTTTTGTTACCACAAGAAGCAGAAAACCTAGAAAGTGAATCAAAGGATGATCAAGAAGATGCCAATGATATGCTCCAATAGGCATTATTACAATGAGTGGGTAATGAAGATCCCCGATTGTTTCTTGAACACGTAGTCTGAGACTCCATAAAAGAGGAAATACCTTACGAGCATTCTAGCATGACTGATTCTCATGAGTACAAGTGGGAACCCTTCCATACTTCTAAAATCCACAGTCAAACCTTTTCTCCTAGGTCAGTCAACAGCCTAAACATAGATGACATGTTTGAACGCATGAACCTTAATGATGAGCCATGTGTTGAAAAGCACATTGATATGAACTCCTTGAATAGACCATCCATCTCTCATTCCCGATTCATCAAAACCATCACAGCAGTTCCTTATGTCCAGAGAGAGTCAGAACCTAATATTGACCTTATCTTAGTCCATCCCGAACACCTAATAAGTAGGTGCATTTTGATCAACATTTATCTATGGTTCTTTAGCATTCATTTTAAAATAAGAATTCATGCATTGTTACATGCATTTGGGTATTTGTGAATGTATTTTTGTGAGGATAAATTTCATTTTCTTGTCTTTTAATGTATTCTGTGGGTGCTAGGTCCAACGTTCCTCTTCTTTTAGCTATAGAAAATCATTGACGAAAACATACGTGCACTATAAATGTTGGTAATGCTACAATGTAGGTTGATGAATTTAGTATTTGTCACATTTAGATACATTTTGTGTTATAATCTAGAATTTAAGATTATTGCTTTAGTAGGATGCAATGTTTTTTTTATGGCTTGTGGAGGTGCAATATATTGTTCATACTGAAAACTTGCTAATTTAATTATACAATGCTTAGGAAAAAAGGTTTTACTTCCTAGGGCCATTATATGTTTAGTCCCCATTTTCAGTCTCTTTATTTTTTTTGTTGGCTTTGTCTTTTTTGGTGTCTTGCTAGAGGGGGTGTTTGATATTGGAAATGAGCCCAACTGGTTTAGGGGACTCTTATGACACTTTTCAAAGTGATTTTGGCTTTTCACGTGTTCCCAATTTTTTTTGGAGAAAGCATCTATTTATAGTAAGTCATGCAATTGTTCTCAATTCTCATTACTCATCTTTAGTAACAATCTAGTGTTGTTAGATTTCAATTCTGACGCTTTTTGACAATTTCGTCAATTTGGGATTATTATTGACTTTAATTTAATTATTTTACTAAGGTTGCTTAATTTAATCAACAACTTGAAAGACACTTAGTATTATAACTCATTAGAAAGAAAACATTTTTTTAAAATCATGGATACAATATTGAGATCTTGTGAATCAAATAATATCATTACTCTCGTAAAAGATTTAGGAGTGAAAATTAAATTGTAATTGAAAAATGATTTTAAATATGAAGTCTTTTGAAAAGTTTGGTGGGAAATGTATATAAAGAGATTTGGGGAGCTCATTTATATTATACAAATTGTTTTATTTTCTTCTAGTCAAACCTTTGTAATTCTGAGAGATTGAACTTGGTTCATCTTAAATTTCTTGAAGATGAAAGCTCTTTCAAAGACGATTGGCCATGGTGGTGAAAGATCTACCATGGTTAATGCAGTGAAATTCATCTAGTTTCTCAACTTAAACATAAATGTTTATAGGTTCACTTAAATGAATGTATGAATGGAGTTTGAGTTGTTAGAGTTTGCAGGGTCAATTGAAAATTATATCATTTTGTGAAGTCATACTTGGCAAGACAAATTTATATAGAACTTTAGATGATTGTTGGAAAGACAAAGATAATAGGACTTGAACATTTATTCCTTGGTTGAAGTGAGTGTATCTTTTATTGTGATAAGTTGTATGATCAATATAAGGCATGGGAGTTACTTTCTTTGCCGGTACATATATATTTCCTTGCTCTTAGTTTTGGAAGTGACACATCTTAGATGGGCATTAAATCAAATAGTAGAGTTTATGGGGGTGGCATGTAAAGAAAATGGTAGGTTGAATTTTTTTTAATGGATACAATTGAATCATTGAAGGCATGGAAATCAATCACTTAACACTGGAATCTAGCGATTGAGTTATTTCATTAAATTGTGGGTTTTGAGGATTTTTTTTGGTTTTGTTGGGCAAATAATTGATGTCTAGTGGAAATGACATTTATCCTCTTCATTTCGAGTTAGCCTCTAGGCTTTGCACTGAGGTATTGGATACCCTTGTTGAGGTTTGGCATAGGGATGAGATTGAAGTGAAGTTATATACATGTTGTCATGAATCAGTTACTTACCATTTCTATGATGTTTTCCTTGCATAATTCTAATAAGTTAATGTTTTATTGCAGGTTCAAATTGTAGAGTTGAAGGAAAGGACTTGAAGGAAGGCTTGGAGAAGGACTTGGAGGGATTCGTTTGCTTTCTTGTTTTGCTTAGTTAGCAATTCATTACTTTTCAAATTACAAATCAACTAAGTAACAACAACCACCTAAGCTATTAATCAAATGCAAGATCATTAGTTGAAAGGATTAAATGAACAACAATTGAAATCAATGCAACTTAAGAGGTTTTTAAAGGAACATTCATGATGCTAACTTAGCTACGTATAATGAATCAACTCACAAACTAAGTTAGAATCAATAAGTAATTTGAACTAATACAAGGATACTATCAATGCAATTAACCTAATCAAGTTTCAAGTCATTGGCAATATTTTATTAGATGTGTTGGAAGTGTTGCATCAGTGCATAGGTTTTGTCATTGATGTCAACATATGTTCAACAGAGAAGCAACAGAGATGCAGACAGTGATTAAAAGTGTGTTGCAAAGGTTCGTATAGATGTTGTGTAATGACTTCCATCATGCGGCCTTAGACAAATGTTCCATGGTGTGTGTATGGTGTTCACCTATGAGCACAGACGCTTGTGTGATCATTTGGCAAAGTTATGAGTGATTTGGTAAAGATTGGTCAACAGGGGCAAGAGACAGAGAAACCCTCTGAGCGGGTTGCACTGTTTGTGTCCTAACTTGTCTACAGCGAGGTCTTGCATCACACACGCTTGGGGATTTGCTGAAGACATCTAGATGAAGCTCCAGTATGACCGCAGCATGTTTATGTGATGGCTGACGCCTTGTCTGATGTGTTTGGTAGCGTGCGAGTTTATGTGAAGCCGACCTGGTGCAGTAACGTGTTGATCCTATTTATTTGATCAAAGAATCATTGGAGCCAACTGTGAAGACTTTGTAATTGTTGTATTGTATTCAGGGATGACATGTGTGAGGTCACCTTGGATAATGTAATTATTTAATATTGTAATGAGGTCCTAGAATGGCCGACCTCTAGGAAATTAATAAGTGTAAAAGATCTGCTTCTAACAAGGCAGAGGATTGTGTGTTGAGGCACAAAGTTATTATATGTCCTTGGATGTAAAGGAGAAATTGTTTATTTGGCCTGTGGCCTGTTGTACACCCCTAACAAGGATTTGTAGACTCTTGATAGGGTCAGAACTCCTAACAGGGACTTTTGCCTATTGTATTAATCATCTCCTAATAGGGCTAGTACTCCTAATAGGGTATCATTCAGATAGTACAGTTATCTTGTGGGTTTCATCCCCACTGGGGTTTTCCCTTAACAGGGTTTCCTCGAGAACACATCTTGGTGTTATTGTGTTCATGTGTTGCAATTGTGTTTGGACTTAAAGATTAATTATATTAAGTGTTTTGGAATTAACTAATTCACCCCCCCTCTCAATTAATTAAGACATCATTATTCTAACAATTGGTATCAGAGCATCAAGACTTCAGAGATAAAACTTAACCGCTTGAGGAAAAGATCAAGATGCCTTATTTCAGAAAAGAAAGTCCAAGGTTTGATGGCAACAACTTCAGTGGATGGAAGGGAAAAATGAAGAGACATCTAATGTGTATGGGACTCGAATACTGGTTGATAGTCAAGAATGATGTTGACTTGGTGACCGAAAATGACTTGGAAAAGGAAGGTGTCACTGAACAAGATAAGAAGGAATTTCATCAAAACAAGAATTGCAAAGGAAGCACTAATCTGTGCACTATCGGAAGGAGAATTTACAGAGATCAGAGATCTAGACAAAGCTCATGACATATGGAATAGGTTGATCGCAATCTATGAAGGAGACAAATACACTAGAAGAGCTAAATTACAAAATTGGAAGTCAAGGATGGAATCATTGCAAATGAGAGAAGATGAGACAATAAGGATGTATGTTCAAAGAGTTAATGAATATGTTACAGGGATCAGAAGGAATGGAGGAACCTATACAGAAGATGATGTTGTTGACAAAATCATGGGATCATTGACACCTACATTCAAATCAAAGATAATTGCAATCCAAGAGATCATTCCATTAACTTAGAAATTCAATAGAGAAATGCTAGTTGCAAAGCTTACTACATATGAGACTGCAGAATGTAAGGACAGTACCAAAAGTTGAAACCACTTTCAAGGCCACAGTTCATAGGAACAGAGGTACAGATACTGTGGGACATACGAACTGAGGTGCAGATACTGCAGGACATAGCAAAGGAGGAAAATACAATGAAGAATTCCTTGATTATGAAGAATGGCAACAGATTGAGGAAATGGAAAGAAAGTTGGATGAAAAGGTCTTAGCACTAATCGCAAGGAGAGAAAGAATGGGCAAAGGAAGGTTTGAAGGTAAGTTACTTATAACATGTTTTAGTTGTAATGAGATTGGTCATTTTGCTTCTAAGTGTCCTAATGGGGTATCTAAGGGCAAGAAAAAATTTGGAAAGTACAAAAGGGACAAGGAATGTTATTATGCAAATGATGGCACATCTGATGATGATATTGAAGCAAATAAGGAGCTTGGTTTTGTGGCAATCAAAGAAGATAAACCAGTTAGAGAGGTAAAGGATTTGGTCTCTCATATTGATAAAAGTAATGATTGGATTATAGATAGTGGATGCTTGCAGCATATGATAGGTGATACAAACAAATTTGTCAGTTTGAAAAAGTATGATGGTGGTATTGTTAGAATGGGTGAAAACACTGCGAAGTTGATAGTAGGAATTGGATCAATTTCTTTGGATGGAAAGAACAAAACTGATATGTGTACTATGTTGAAGGATTGAAACATAATCTGTTGAGTGTTGGTCAACTTGAAGAAAGAGGCTATCAGTTACAATTCAAGGATGAAAGATGTTCAATCAGGGATGACAAAGGAATTCTAATAGTCAATTGTGCACTTGCATGTAGTAATGTTTTTCATCTAAATTCTAAGGAAGCAAAGTGTTTTGTTAGCAAGGTTGATGACAATTGGTTATGGCATAGAAGGTTTTGTCATATCAACTTTGATAGTATTGTAAAGCCAAGTAATAGTAATGCAATCAGAGACTTGCCTAGGATAGTTAAGCCTACTAACACTATGTGCAGAGAGTGTGTATTGGGAAAGCAGACAAGAACAAGCTTTCATAGCAGAGATCTATCAGCAAGACATAAGTTGGATCTAGTTCATACAAGCGTTTGTGGTCCTACTCAGACAAGCTCATACTATGGAGACAGGTATTTTATTCTTTTTATTGACGATTATTCCAAAATGATGTGGGTTGGTTTTCTCAGAGAAAAATCAAAAGCTTTTGCGAAATTCAAGCACTTCAAGGCCAGAGTTGAAAGTGAATCAGGATTAAAGATCAAATGTCTGAGGTCAAACAGAGGTGAGTTCAGATCAAATGAATTCAATATGTTTTGCAATGAACATGGCATAGAAAGACAGACTTTTGCACCTAGAACACCACAACAGAATGTGGTAGGTGAAAGAAGAAATAGGTCAGTCCTTAATGCTGCAAGGACAATGTTGATTGAAGGCAAAGTTGCACACAAGTATTGGAGAGAGGCTATGAATACTGCAGTATATACAGTGAACAAGTTTCAGGTTCAAAAAAGAACTTGCGAGCTTAACCCCTATGATCCTACTTGGGATAGACATGAGAAAGAGCAATTTTAGGACAGTCTAAATTAGTTTAAGGAAGAACAAGTGCAGGAAGCACCTCAAGAACAATCACAAGAAGAGTTGATGACACTGTGTGAAAACAATATGAATCAAAATGAAGCAAAGATCTCTAGGACACCTAGATATGCTACAAAGAATCATCCTGTGAATCAGATTATTGGAGACAAAAGTACAGGTCCTAGGACAAGAGCACAAATCAGAGAGGCACTTTGTCTATTATCGTAGGTTGAACCAAGAACACCTAATGAAGCATGCAGAGATGAGTCATGCATAAAGGCCATGAAAGAAGAATTGGATCAGATTGAAAAGAACAACACTTGGCAACTAGTTTCAAGGCCAAACGACAAGAATGCCTTAGGTACTAAGTGGGTATTCAGAAACAAGATGAATGAAGATGGAGTTGTAATCAGAAACAATGCCAAACTTGTATGCAAAGGCTACTCACAAAGAGAAGGAGTTGATTTTGAAGAAACATTTGCATCTATTGCGAGAATAGAGGCAGTCAAGTTATTTCTTGCCTATGTCGCTCATAAAGATTTCAAAGTATATCACATGGATGTAAAGTCTACATTCATGAATGGAGACTTGGAAGAACAAGTGTATATTGAGCAGCCTGATGGATTTCATCTATCAGAAGACAGAGATATGGTCTTTAAACTGAAAAAGGCACTGTATCTATTGCAGCTTGCTTTCAAGAAAGGTAATGCAAATAGCAATCTTTATCTAAGATGTAGTAGTGAAGGTTTACTAATTGTAGAAGTATTTGTAGATGACATCATTTTTGGAGGTGATGATGAAATGAGTAACAACTTTGTTGATGAAATGAAAGGAGAATTTGAAATGTCTATGATTGGGGAGATGAAATTCTTCCTAGGATTCCAGATACAACAGTGTAAGGATGGGATATTCATCTCACAAATAAAATACCTTAGAGACCTATTGAACAAGTTTGGCATGGATGAGAGCAAACTAGTAGGCACACTTATGGTGATAAGGTGTAAATTGTCTAGTTTAGATGAGTCTAAAGGTGTACCTCAAACTCAATATAGATAAATGATTAAAGGCTTGCAATACCTAACTCATACTAGACCAGATATTTCCAATGCAGTTGGAATTGTTACGATATTTCAAGCAGATCCTAAGGAGACTCACTTGATTGCAGTAAAAAGGATATTCAGATACCTCAAAGGAACAATGGAATTAGGACTTTGGTATGACAAATCAGGTGATTTTACACTAGATATTTTTACTGATGTTGATTGGGTAGGCTTAGTGGATGACAGGAAGAGTACCAGTGCAGGGGCTTTCTTCCTTGGGAAAAGACTAGCTTCTTGGCTCAACAAGAAGCAGGACTGTGTGTCACAGTCAACAACAGAAGCATAATATTTAGCAGCAACAATAAATTGCACACAAGTTATTTGGATGAAGCAGATGCTAAAGGATATTGAGGTCAACACCGATGAGATTGTTATCATACATTGTGATAACACTAGCACAATAAATATGACAAAAAATCCAGTGCAGCACTCCAAGAGTAGGCATTTTGATATTAAGTATCACTTTCTAAAAGACAAAGTTGCAGAAAAGGTTGTGAAACTTGAGTACATCAGCACCAAAGAGCAGATAGTAGATGTTGGCCAAAAATATATGTCTCAGTGGGTGTTATATTACTTTAGGTAATAATTTGTTATATTGTTATGTGGGCAAATAATTATACCCAAAGGGACAGTTATAGAGTCGTGACGGTTCAGTCACACAAGCATTTTGATATTAAGTATCACTTTCTAAAAGACAAAGTTGAAGAAAAGGTTGTGAAACTTGAGTACATCAGCACCAAAGAGCAGATAGTAGATGTTGGCCAAAAATATATATGTCTCGGTGGGTGTTATATTACTTTAGGTAATCATTTGTTATATTGTTATGTGGGCAAATAATTATACCCAAAGGGACAGTTATAGAGTTGTGACGGTTTAGTCACACCCCTTAGGTAGTTTATAATGCATTGTATCTTCCTTTCGAAAGGCACCGTTATGAATGTACTTGCAAGCATTGAATAATGAATGGAAGCATCTTTGTTCTCTGATATATTATGTGTTATCTACTTTTCCTGTACTATGTCTATGCATTGATCTAGTTTACCCCAGCGGGCAAACATTTGGCGTCATTGCCTAGACATACTCGATAAGGGAAGGACTGGATGGAGTACGGACACTATGGGCCTACCAGTTGGTGAGATTAACCCAGAGGCTGACGACACACGAACAGAGTTCTACGAAGGAGAAAATGCTACAACAAGGGAATTCTTAATTCCGCTACAAGCGGCCATCGAAACCTATGTCTGACGAGAGGCCACGGAGACTGAAGTTCCAACGAGTGTTGTGTGGAACGCACTAGAAGTAAGCCCCACAGTGAACCGATTGATGGACCACCTTCCCCAGTTGCTTGCATAGGCATCACTGGCACAACGAACCCGCCTAGAAGAGATTGCCCGTGAGGAACGCCGACTGAAAGTTCTCCATCGGTGCCAGGAATGTGAAAACATTGGCCACCAGGAGGAACGCGATGGCACCTCTCGTGAGTTTTAAAAATTGAAACCGATGGAAGGAACAGAATGTTGTAAACAATTGAAATGAGGAAATCATTCAATTGGAAGATGTTGTAACACAACATGAATAAATAAAACAAGTTTTTTTGAAGTAATGTTTTGTTTTTGAGTTATTTTTATGCCTAATCTTTTAAATAAAGATAGAAATAAGAAGACACTGAACAATGAGTGGGAGGCTGCACAAAAGGCCTTAAATCTCGAGCAACAAAGAGAACGTCAGTGAAGGCTAAGGCAACTTGTCCAAGAGAAACTTGTCAGAGGGTCGACCGAAGGGGAGCCCAGAAGTATCCTAGAAGGTGCAGAAGTTGAGGAACATTATTCGCCAGAACATAGATGAAATTCTAAGTAGTGATGAGTTGCTCGTAGAAATAAAACAAAGATGCAATATCCTCCAAGAATCCCAAAACCAATTAGAGAGCCTAACTCTCACATCGGACGCGGCCCGAAGGAAGGAAAGAGAGGAAGTTGCGTGTAGGGAGGCTTATGATATCGTTGCCACCGAGAGTATCGAAGTGACATAGGGACATGGGGATCATAGTAGCCTACCAAGCTTTGACACTTCCAGCAGTTCGGGGACATCAAGTGGAGGGATATCAACCATTTCCTCTGCAACACTACCATAGCCTATGTAGTCTGCCGCACAACCCGCGACACAACCACCACAAGTGAGGGTGACAGTGGTTGCAAATAAACAGAAGTTGCCCAAGTTCACGGGCGAGACAAAGGAGGATCCAGTCCGACATTGCTGAACGTGTGAAACCATCTGGTCGGCCAATTGAGTCACCGACTAGGATGAGTGGGTCAAGCAATTTTCAGCTACGCTAAGCGGAGTAGTCGTTGACTGGTACTCCGACATGGACAAAACCAAGTTGACTACGTGGGCAAACCTACAGAAGGAGTTCCAGACTGAATTTAAATAATTATGTGATGACAATGAGATTGTAGAAGAAATCTACAACACTAAGCAAGGCAAGAGTGAGCCAGTCCGCGCATACAGACGGAGGCTAAAGGAATTACTAGGGAAAATGGATAGTGCCCCAGCGGATGGATTCAAGAAATGATGGTTTGTGGAGGGACTTAAAACATCTCTTTGGAAAAAGATGAAGATCGTACCACCCACGTCATATGACGACGCGTACAACCGGGCCAGGGATTTAGAAAGTGAATATAAAACCTCAAAAAAGAAGTACAAGGCATTTGACGATGACTCGTCAGAAATAGAGAGTAGTGATGATGATGACTCAAGCAAAAAGGTGTAGGCCCTACAAAAGGACCTCCAAAGAATGATGAAAGAACTCAAGTTGGCAAAGGGAGGTTTGGGCAAAACGGAGGATGGAGACGTATGGTGTACTGACTACAAGGAAGCCAGACACACTAAGGGTTCTTGCCCAAAGAAAGCCCTATGCGACATCTACCAGATTATGGGCTATTCCACAAAAGAATGCCCATAAAACATGCAGACGAGGAACCAACAGGTGTTGTTTGCGTAGGAGCAACCCTCGACATCGGGAGGAGTCGTTGCTCAACAAGGCAACAACACAACATCATCTAGCGGCTACAGCAATAACCGACGAGGTGGCCAAGGAAATGGCGACAATGAAACTCGTATCCAAATCCAATATGATGTGAAGGGGAGACCTATGATACAATGCAGAGCCTGCAGCCAGTGGGGTCACTTTGCTCGCAACTGTACGAAAGAAATTAAAACTCAACACCTTTGTTGATGGACTAAATGATGTTTTGCTTTAAGGAAAATTGAATTCTAATGCTATGATAAACTCTGATATGGACTAAATGATGTTTTTCTAAGAAGGTGATCTAGAAATGTTCTAGGGGGATGATCTTAGAATAAGTGTAATGTGTATGTGTGCGCTGAAGAGGTAAAGATACGAGGTTGTGAATGTGCAATGCAAAAAACTATTTTCTACAAAAAAGGTGTTTTTACCTAGATAAATGGTGTTGGGTTTGGAATGAAGGCTTTGTTTACATCCAGTTTGATCGTCAATGTGGTTACCTTTATGTTGAAAGCTAGGATATCAACATTCTCTGCAGCTATCTCTTCTTTTAACTCAGCTTTGAGAAGAGGTATATTTTCTCTGATTTTTTGATAATTGATTTTCTGTTCGCTATAAGTTTTGGAAATGGGGAGTTTAGCCTTCTTATGCTTGACTGAAAAGGATTTGGTCATGACAATTGGTAAATACTGTTGGATCAATAGTATCAAGGCAGTGACTACGCTAAGTATGCCAGGATTTCAATGATAACTCATGATAGTTGTGGCTTTTCTCTTTGGAAATTTTGTGAACAAGCAATCTTGCAAAGGGCAAGGCAACTTTGCAAAGACAATAAACTGTTTTGATCTCTTTTGGCACAAAAGGACTTGTAAGACCCATTTTTTTTATTAAAAAATGTTTTCAAAAAGCGTTTGGGTCAATCTCGAAGACAAATCAAGTACAATTTCTCCCTAAGTCCACTAAGTAAACAATCATATAGATAGGCCCACAGGGAGGAGCCCAATCTTGATGTATCAAAAGCCCTAAGTGCGATGTGTCCCTCTCAATCTAAGAGGTGATTCGATACAAGAGTCGATTGACAAACTTACACTTCAACGGGTTTTCAAGATTTGGACATGTAGGGGGACCCCTTGCGAGGGAATTGCCCAACTTTAAGGTGATGAAACCCAAAAAGCCTATGCCTCAAATCAGGGATACACGATGGTAACTTCGGGGAAGCCTTATATTCCCCTGCACTATCTTTATGATTGTCTTCGAAATGTAGAACAGGTAGCTTTGCTATGGTTCGTATTTAGATCCGTGGAGTCTCCACAATCGATTTGTACACCCGTGACTCACTTAAGAGTCTAATCTATCGCGCCATGTTAGGGAATATTTACCCATAATGGACTACAACATTGGACATGTCAAAACGCCCGAGCTTGCAGAGATATAGATCAGCGATTTCTTCCGAGTCCTATTTATATACCGGTCGGGGAGGGTAACGGTTTGAGGTCATTCTCTGAGGGGAAGTGTTCTTTACTCCCAGACAAGCCTCGCTAGAAGTTAGATTAAAACAAGTTGATCTTTCTTCTATGTCACCCAAAATCTAAGAAGATAAAGGGAGGAAAGATCAAGTGTCTCACTCTAATGTTGTCTAAATTAATGGGTAAGAAAGCAAGTAAATAACTCGTAAGAAGTGTTTAAAAACACTCCTTCAAGCACTCAAGACAGTTTGCATTTTCCAACTTGAAATTTACTTAAGCTAAGTGTTTTTCTATTTCTAGAATAGAAGACACTCGTTTTTAGCAAATAAGGTTCTTTACCAAAAAGATAAACCTATCTTAACGTTGCAAATTCTTTCCCATTTATTCATTCAAGATTGGTAAACGAGTTGTACTTGTTCAATTTAAACACCAATTTGAAGTATGAACGTATCATGTTGATTTCTCTTTAGGCATTCAAGATTGGATTATGCAAGTTGTGTTGTTGATTTTTAGAGCACCAAAGAAAATATGATAGTGTTTTAAGCCCAAAAGAAAAAATTTCTAACTAAGAGCTTGCAAAAAGAAACAAAGTTTGTAGGTTCATTTTAGATTGCACCAATTGAAATGTTTAGATTGATCGCATACATGTCCTTTTTACCCCCAAATTGTTCATTTTAAACACCAAAGGAAATGTTATGTATTGCATTCACTATTCGTTTTAGGTGCACCAAAAGAAAATGGATTGATTTTAGATTAATAAAATTAACCCTATTTCCATGCCACATGCTAAAAAAGAAAATGTTAGCATCAAAAATCCCAAGTCATAGAATCAATTTTGGTATTTTTTGGATTTATGGCCTTTGACAAACGATCAAGAACCTCCACATGCCCATAAAGAAAAAGATTTTAGCTCTTCAAAAATGAAAGTCAAACCACAAAATAAATAAAAAATTAATCTAAAAAAAAGGTATTAAGAAAATCTAAACTAAAAGTTAATCCTATTAAAAAATAACTTAAAAGATCTGATCTAAAAATTAATCTAATTTAAAAAATCTAATCTAATTAAAAAAAACCTTTATATAAAAATAAAATAAAAATAAAATTTAATCTAAATTTAAAACTATTCTAACTAACACAATTAAATTAATTATCCAAATTTAAAGTAATTAAAGAAATCTAATTTAAAAAAAGAAATTAAATCTAATTAATTAACAAAACTAATTCTAAACATCTAATTAAGAAAACTAAATCTAATTAACAAAATTTAATTAATATCCATTCATATAGTTGAAAATTAAAGCTGTACAAGTTTCAAAATGAGGGAGGAGCAGGAGCAATGGAGACCTCAATGGTCACCTGGAAGGAATCAGGGTTTGGGATGGAAGAAGCGTGGAGTAATGGGGGACTTCAAGGAGCATACATGCTTTAGTTATAGTCGGGGTGAAAGGGATAGGTGGCCGTTCAACAGGTGAGACTCAACACAGTCAAAATGGACCAAAAGTTTTTATGAGGGGAGGAATGGAAGGGACTCGGCGAATAATCATGCATTCTGATATTTGAAATCCAGTGGGTTCATTGACTTTCCATGCATTAGGATGCATGCCAGGAAAGTTGTGGATTATGTGAATGTACATATGAATTAGTAATGAACCAAATCTAAATGCCTTAGATTTATCCTTCTTAATGGCTTTCACATTCTCAATGAATTATTGAGCTAGAATTTCACTAAGGTTATACTTCTTATTCTCCTTTACCATTATGTATGCTATCATGATGACTCCAGTAGATACAAAATTAGGTCTGCTACTGTAAAATATCTTGTACCCCAACAACATTGCTATCAACCTGACATCTTGAAAATAAATGTCATTTACTGTCATTGCCCTCTTATCCCATTTTGAATGAGTTAGGGTTTCAACTAGGTTTCTTATGTTCTTCTCTTGCACAGGTAGAGCTCCTTCATTATCAAGACCAGTGATGTCATGTATTAGTTATGGACATATCTTTACAAGCTGATTACCTATCCATAAAAATTGGTCATGAACCCTGCTTAGAATGATCTTAAACCATTTGGTTTCCGTGAACTCAGTGAGTAGGGTTAGATTCAAAATTGACTGATCTTGCAGGTGTTTGAACTCTTCTACCATGGTTCCATTAGCTTCAACCATACCATCCAACTCACTGTAGATATTAGCCTCACCAATGATCTCATATTTATAGTGGATGTATGCCCTAATGTCTTCTACGTGTAATACGCCTATGGGGGTTTGAGAAAATGCTCCCTCTAGATCATCCTCACAGGATTTGTATGGATGCCGCTTGAATTTATACCTAGGTCTATCTACAACATCATATATTACTGGTGCATCCATGACTTCTATGAAAGATTAGGTCTAAATACCTTAAACGCTTGAATCTGATGTTTTTCTTCATGCGATCACGTAACCACTCTACCAGATGACTGATAACTTTCTCTATTCTATTCTCCTTAAGCGTTGATCAACAAATGGTGTAGATTTGAGATCCTTTAAGTCTTTTTATCCATCACAAGCTGAGTGTGTGTAATAAATACAAGTAGCTCAACTTCGCATGCCATCTAGTCGATACAGAACTCGCGAACACAGAAGATGAATCTCCAAGTGCTACACTCTCATCCGTAGACTCCATGGTGTCTGTACATCTCATACCTAAGCTCGCATGAGCATAATCCATAAATACAGGGGCTGGATAATTTCTTTTTACTACATCCAATGCACCCCATAAGGCCATGTGGCCATTTAGGTCGATGCCTCAAAGAACTCATCATGCAAAGACACAATATCATCTACTGTCTCTCCCTGAACCACTGCTTTGTTTAAAACTTTCACCTTCCATATCTGGTCATCCTCCTTGCTCTCTGATTTCTTGAAATGACTCCCAAAATCTTCTATGTACTCATCAAAACTCTTACCACTGTCACCAACATTTTTCCTTATAACCATAGGAGGTGGTCCTCTCGGTTCACTAGGTCTTCTTGGTCCTCTTCTGTTGTCTTCTCCATTATATCTGCAAAACTTTGCAATGTGACCTAGATTGTTACATTTTTAACAAGTAGGTGGTCTCCTTCTATCTTGATTAGTTTGCAATTTACAATACCTTGCTGTATGCCCAAAGTTATTACATTTTTGACATGTGATCTTAGCTGATGTTTCTTCTCTAATATATTCTTGCTCATACCTGGACTGATCAGGTCTTCTACAATCTACCTTCTTGTGTCCATATTCATAGCAATTAAAATAGTAACTAGTAAAGGGCTTACAGTTACCTTTACTTCTACAATCTCTTTTCATGTATTCAACTTTGTGGCATCCAAAACATCTACCTTTGAAGGGTCTGAATTGTTCTCTAGATTCTTCATTTGTAGGTCTCTCTTCAGAAATAGGTCTTTCCTCATTCTTGGCTTCATTTGATTCTTCTTGGGTTTTTGAACTTTCTTCTTCATTGAATCCAACTCTAGACATATCTCCCTTAGACTTTTGTCTTGCTCTTTGTTCATCAATCTTGTCACTGCTCATGTGTAGCTTCTCAATATGTAGTTTCTCTTGAGTGAGTTCACCTTTAATGATTTGATTATATTTTAACAATTCTTGATGTTTATCTTTGTATTGGTCAAGTTCAGTCTTCATTTCACTTATCTTCTTCTTAGGCTAATGGTCAACAGGTTATAGGGACCATTCTGAGGTTCTTTATTTCAAATCTAGGTAAAAAAAGTAAATAAACAAGGGTACAAATATATCATATATATATTCATCAAAAGATGTAGGTATAGTGATGGGTATGTCATCTATTTCCCAAATTGAAGTCTCTTGGACTATGATTTTTATTCTATAGTATTGACATTCTGCACTTATTCTAAAAGTAAACATGAGCATAGTAGTACAATTACCGGAAAATGTTTAATGTTTTTTCAAGTATCAGGAATGACAGAAATCATGTTCTTACTACTTGTTGTAAATGTTTAGGTATGTGTATTAATTATTAGAAGAAATATATGGAAGTTACAAACAAATTAATTGCTATGTTTATTGAAGGCTTAAGATAATAGCTAAATTAATTATTGTTGAAAATGTTTCTAGTTTCAGTTGAGTTTTAGGGTTCTTGTATATCTAGGTTAGTTTTTGTAGAGTAAATAGCCCACATAAAAGTTCTATATTAGTGAATAAATAATGTTATTGGAATGTCAGCTTGCCAGTTTAAAGGTGCACTACAATAGTTCTGCTTTGTTAGTGCTGGCATTACAAAACTTGATCCATAATTAGCAAAGATATTTTATAATTAACTCACCAATACAAGTCTTAATTCAATTAAATACTTGCTTTCTTCTTTATATTTACTAAATAAAACAGGCTTAATTTGCCAAGGAAAGGTTTTAAAGTGCTGCAATCTTTTGTTGCTGATTGCATTAATTAAATAAATAAGTGAAGGAACATTTAAAAAAACATAGCACATATGAAATTCACTGGAGTAACCTGATGGGGCAAAAGCTTCAGAAGATTAATGCCCAGCTTTTTGGAATCACTATCTTTAAAGAATCTACAAGATTTTACCGGCCTTGAGGTTTACGATAACACTAACATAAATCAACAGCATTCCAGCACTTGTAAACAATGCAGAAACTTTATCTGCACAAACTCCTACACACTGTCTTGAGCACTTTGTCAAGCAAGTTATAATGCTTAGACTGGCTTTTACATGCTCACCATGGCATACATTTATGTCTAATTTCACAATGTTTTGATCGAAAGGAAGCCTTAAACATGATTGGATGTAATGTCCTCTTTTCGAAATGGGATTTAATAACAAATAATAATCAAGAAAATTAAAATATAAATAAATAATTACATGATAAAATATAATTACTAGCTAGCTAAGTTAGTGAAATGTCAAGGGGAATGGAGTGAAGAGTTGTGACTTCCTCAATATAAGATATAAAACGGAGAATATTTCACTTGAAAAGGGACATGGACAGAACAAGGAAATTGGAAAATGAAATATGGAATAATCAGGTTGGAATTGGAGAAGGATTCAGAAACAAACTTGAATTAGAAATAAAGAGCAACAATTAAGATCACCTAAGGAGCAATTAAAAAAGTGGAAGGAGCACCACTCTTGGGAAGATATTAAGAAGTTTTAGAGTGCATTTCTACATCCCATCCATAGTAGGTAGTGCATTTAGTATAAAGATATTTTTGTTGACTGATAGTTCAATGTTGATATTATTATATTAAAATTAATTTAAAAGAAAAATATTAATAAAATATTTTTTTATTAATTGTAAAGTGTAATACTCTTCTCAACTTGAATTAATATTTGATTAAAAGTATTATGCAATTAATACCACAAGAATTTGATTTTATAACATGTGGAAGCTTAAATATTTTAAATTAGTAATTTCATTACCTACAACATAGGGTGGAGATGGGTGCAAGTTGTTCCTTGCGAGCTTTTCTCATCTTTGGTTGCATGATTGGAAGACATGAAAGTGAGGGATTCCTATCTCTCAGATTATTGGTTTAGCTGGTTATTTATTGCTCATTTTCTTCAGGTTGTTTGGTTTCCTGGGTTGGAGGAACCATTTCATATCCTACATTGGTGGCCGTGTGGGCCTTTCAAACCCCATTTGGAGATTTTTTATTTGAATAGTTTATCTTTTGAAGCTAATATTCATGGTAGAGCATTCAGAGCATGGTGGTGTGTTTCCCATGTGTTCCTACTTCTTTTCCTCCCGCTTCCTATCGAGGTAGAAGAACCTTTGGAGAAGGTGGTCTATCCTATGGAGGGGGATAGTTGTGGATGGATGGAAGTGGGTGACATGGGGTGGATCTCCCTCCTTTCTGGTGGTAAGTGGCATATCTGGAATGCAGTTGGCAGAAACCTAATTCTTAACTTTCTTTCTATCAATGTTGTTAAGCTCCTTGTGATCTTGCATGATTATGGCCTAGGTATTGGATGGAAGGGGAAAAGGGAGTATCCTATGCTTCCTTTGTTTCTCTCTTTCTTTTGTTTCAATGTATTTTGTGTATGCTCCCTCTGCTCTTTTCTTATTTTCTCATGTTTGGGGAGAGGTCTAGTTCCCCGAATCGGTCAACCATTCAATGATAATCAGCTACAATCACACAACAAGTCATTCTGAGGTTGTAGATCACCCAATTGGTCAACCGTTTAAGGAGAATAAGCTAGAATCGCATAACAAGCCATTCTGAGGTTCTACATCACCGAATAGGTCAACTATTCAATGAGAATTAACTACAATCGCATTACAAGCCATTCTAAGTTTTTAGATTGCTAAATCGGTCAACTGCTCAATGTGAATCAACTATAATCGCATAACAAGCTATTTTAAGTTTCTAGATCGCCGAATCGGTAAACCGTTTGATGAGAATCAGCTACAATTGCATAACAAACTGTTTTGATTTTCTAGATCGGCGAATCAATCAATTGTTCGATAAGAATCAACTAGAATTGCAAAATACATCATTCTGAGGTTCTAGATCACTGAATAGGTCAACCGTTTGATAAAAATAATCTAAAATCATATTTCAAGTCATTCTGAGTTTCTAGATTTCTGAATCGGTGAACCGTTCGATTAGAATCAACTACAATTGCATAACAAGTCATTCTGAGGTTCTAGATCGCCAAATCGGTCAACCGTTCGAAGAGAATCGACTGCAATCGCATAACAAGATGTTTTGAGTTTTTAGATCGCTGAATCGGTCAACTGTTCAATGAGAATCAGCTACCATTGCATAACAAGTCATTCTGAGGTTCTAGATCTCTGAATTGATCAACCATTCGACGAGAGTCATCTATAATCGCATAACAAGCCATTCTAAGTTTCTAGATTGCTGAATCGGTCAATCGTTTGATGAGAATAACCTACAATCGTATAACAAGCTATTTTGAGTTTCTAGATCACCGAATCAGTCAACTGTTTGATGAGAATCAATAACAATCGCATACCAAGCTATTCTAAGATTCTAGATCGCTGAATCGGTCAATTGTTCGATGCGAATCATCTACAATCGCATAACAAGCCATTCTAAGTTTCTAGATTGTTGAATCATTCAACTATTTGATCAAAATAATCTACAATCTCATAATAAGCTATTCTAAGTTTCTAGATTGCTTAATCAGTCAACTATTCTATAAGAATCGACTACAATCGCATAGCAAGTTATTTTTAGTTTTGAGATCACCAAATCGATCAACTGTTCGATGAGAATCAGCTACAATCACATAACAAGTCATTCTGAGGATCTAGATCATCGAATCGGTCAACCGTTTAATGAGAATCAACTACAATCACATAACAAGTCATTCTAAGTTTCTAGATCTTCGAATCAATCAACCGTTCAATCATAATCATCTACAATTGCATAACAAGTCATTCTAAGTTTCTAGATCACTGAATCGGTCAACCGTTCAATGCGAATCGACTACAATCACATAACAAACTATTTTATGTTTCTAGATTGCAGAATCAGTTAACCGTTCGATGAGAATCAACAACAACTGCACACCAAGTTATTCTAAGGCTCTAGATCATCAAATCGGTCAACCGTTTGATGAGAATAAACTACAATCGCATAACAAGCCATTCTAAGTTTCTAGATCATTGAGTTAGTGAACTATTTGATGAGAATCGACCACAATCGCATAACAAGCTGTTTTGAGTTTCTATATCACTGAATCGGTCAACTGTTCGATGAGAATCAACTACAATCACATAACAAGTTGTTTTGAGTTTCTAGATCATCGAATCGGTCAACTGTTTGAAGAGAATCAATAACAATTGCATAACAATCCATTCTAAGGTCCTAGATCACTGAATCGGTCAACTGTTTGATGAGAATCAACTACAATCGCATAACAAGTCATTGTGAGGTTCTAGATCGCTGAAACGGTCAACCATTTGATGAGAATCATTTACAATCTCATAACAAGCTATTCTATGTTTCTAGATCGCTTAATCGGTCAACTATTCGATAAGAATCAACTACAATCACATAACAACTTGTTTTTAGTTTTGAGATTGCTGAATCGGTCAACTATTCGATGAGAATCAACTACAATCACATAACAAGTCATTCTGAGGTTCTAGATCATCGAATCGGTCAACCGTTCGATGAGAATCAACTACAATCACATAACAAGTCATTCTAAGTTTGTAGATCATCGAATCAGTCAACTATTCGATCAGAATCATCTACAATTGCATAACAAGCCATTCTAAGTGTCTAGATCACTGAATCGATCAACCGTTTGATGAGAATCGACTACAATCACATAACAAACTATTTTGTATTTCTAGATCGTAGAATCGGTTAACCGTTCAATAGGAATCAACTACAATTGTACACCAAGTCATACTAAGGTTCTAGATCATCAAATCGGTCAACCGTTTGATGAGAATCAACTACAATTTCATAACAAGCCATTCTAAGTTTCTAGATCGCTAAATCAGTCAACCGTTTGATGAGAATAACTTACAATTGCATAACAAGTTATTTTGAGTTTCTAGATCGCCGAATTGGTCAACTATTTGATGAGAATCAATAACAATCGCATAACAAGTCATTCTAAGGTTCTAGATCGTTGAATCGATCAATTATTTGATGAGAATCATCTACAATTACATAACAAGCCATTCTAAGTTTCTAGATCGATGAATCATTCAACAATTTAATGAGAATCATCTACAATTTCATAACAAGCTATTCTAAGTTTCTAGATCGCTTAATCGGTCAACTATTCGATGAGAATCGACTACAATCATATAACAAGCTTTTAGTTTTGAGATCGCCAAATCGGTCAATTGTTTGATGAGAATCAACTACAATTGCATAATAAGTCATTCAGATGTTTTAGATTATCGAATCAGTCAACCGTTCAATGAGAATCAACTACAATCACATAACAAGCCATTCTAAGTTTCTAGATCATCGAATCAGTCAACCGTTCAATCACAATCATCTATAATTGCATAACAAGCCATTCTAAGTTTTTAGATCACTGAATCGGTCAACCGTTCGATGAGAATCGAGAACAATCACATAACAAACTATTTTGTGTTTCTAGATTGCAGAATCGGCTAACCGTTCAATGAGAATCAACAATAATTGCACACTAAGTCATTCTAAGGTTCTAGATCATCAAATCGGTCAACCATTCGATGAGAATCAACTACAATTGCATAAAAAGCTATTTTAAGTTTCTAGATTATTGAATCAGTCAACTATTTGATGAGAATTGATCACAATTGCATAACAAGTTGTTTTGAATTTCTAAATCGCTGAATCAGTCAATTGTTTGATGAGAATCAGCTATAATCGCATAACAAGCTATTTTGAGTTTCTATATTGCCGAATCGATCAATTGTTTGATGAGAATCAATAACAATCGCATAACAAGTCATTTTAAGGTTCTAGATCACTGGATCAGTCAACTGTTTGATGAGAATCAACTACAATCGCATAACAAGTCATTATGAGGTTCTAGATCATCAAATTGGTCAACCGTTTGATGAGAATCATCTACAATATCATAACAAGCTATTCTATGTTTCTAGATTGCTTAATCGGTCAACTATTTAATGAGAATTGACTACAATCACATAACAAGCTGTTGTTAGTTTTGAGATTGTCGACTCAGTCAACAATTCGATGAGAATCAACTACAATCGCATAACAAGTCATTCTAAGACTCTAGATCATTGAATGGGTCAACCGTTCGATGAGAATAAACTACAATAACATAACAAGTCATTCTAAGTTTGTAGATCGTCGAATCAGTCAACCATTCGATCAGAATCATCTACAATTACATAACAAGTCATTTTAAGTGTCTAGATAACTGAATCGGTCAACCGTTCAATGAGAATCGACTACAATCACATAACAAACTATTTTATGTTTCTAGATCGTAGAATCGATTAACCGTTCGATGAGAATTGACTACAATTGTACACCAAGTCATTCTAAGGTTTTAGATCATCAAATCGGTCAACCGTTCGATGAGAATCAACTACAATCGCATAACAAGTCATTCTAAGTTTTTAGATAATCGAATCGGTCAACTATTCGATGAGAATCGACCACAATCGCATAACAAGCTGTTTTGAGTTTCTAGATCACTGAATCGGTCAACTATTTGATGAGAATCAACCACAATCGCATAACAAGGTGTTTTGAGTTTCTATATCATTGAATCGATCAACTGTTCGATGAAAATCAACTACAATCACATAACAAGTTGTTTTAAGTTTCTAGATCGTCGAATCAGTCAACTATTTGATGAGAATCAATAACAATTGCATAACAATCCATTCTAAGGTCCTAGATCACTGAATCAGTCAACTGTTTGATGAGAATCAACTACAATCGCATAACAAGTCATTGTGAGATTCTAGATCGGCGAAACGGTCAATCGTTTGATGAGAATCATTTACAATCTCATAACAAGCTATTCATATTTCTAGATCGCTTAATCGGTCAACTATTCGATGAGAATCAACTACAATCACATAACAACTTATTTTTAGTTTTGAGATTGCTGAATCGGTCAACTATTCGATGAGAATCAACTACAATCACATAACAAGTCATTCTGAGGTTCTAGATCATCGAATCGGTCAACCGTTCGATGAGAATCAACTACAATCACATAACATGTCATTCTAAGTTTGTAGATCGTCGAATCAGTCAACCATTTGATCAGAATCATCTACAATTGCATAACAAGCCATTCTAAGTGTCTAGATCACTGAATTGATCAACCGTTCGATGAGAATCAACTACAATCACATAACAAACTATTTTATATTTCTGGATCGTAGAATCGGTTAACCGTTCAATAAGAATCAACTACAATTGTACACCAAGTCATACTAAGGTTCTAGATCATCAAATCGGTCAACCGTTTGATGAGAATCAACTACAATTTCATAACAAGCCATTCTAAGTTTCTAGATCGCTGAATCGGCCAACCGTTTGATGAGAATAACTTACAATCGCATAACAAGTTATTTTGAGTTTCTAGATCGCCGAATTGGTCAACTATTTGATGAAAATCAATAACAATCGCATAACAAGTCATTCTAAGGTTCTAGATCGCTGAATCGATCAATTGTTTGATGAGAATCATCTACAATTGCATAACAAGTCATTCTAAGTTTCTAGATCGCTGAATCATTCAACAATTTAATGAGAATCTTCTACAATTTCATAACAAGCTATTCTAAGTTTCTAGATCACTTAATCGGTCAACTATTCGATGAGAATTGACTACAATCATATAACAAGTTGTTTTTAGTTTTGAGATCGCCAAATCGGTCAATTGTTCGATGAGAATCAACTACAATCGCATAATAAGTCATTCAGATGTTCTAGATTATCGAATCAGTCAACCGTTCAATGAGAATCAACTATAATCACATAACAAGCCATTCTAAGTTTCTAGATTGTCGAATCAGTCAACCATTCAATCAGAATCATCTATAATTGCATAACAAGTCATTCTAAGTTTCTAGATCACTGAATCGGTCAACGGTTTGATGAAAATCGACTACAATCACATAAACTATTTTGTGTTTCTAGATTGCAGAATCGGCTAACCGTTCGATGAGAATCAACAATAATTACACACCAAGTCATTCTAAGGTTTTAGATCATCAAATCGGTCAACCATTCGATGAGAATCAACTACAATCGCATAAAAAGCTATTTTAAGTTTCTAGATTATTGAATCAGTCAACTATTTTATGAGAATTGATCACAATTGCATAACAAGTTGTTTTAAATTTCTAGATCGTTGAATCGGTCAACTGTTCGATGAGAATCAACTATAATCGCATAACAAGCTATTTTGAGTTTCTATATTGCCGAATCGGTCAATTGTTTGATGAGAATCAATAACAATCGCATAACAAGCCATTTTAAGGTTCTAGATCACTGAATCAGTCAACTGTTTGATGAGAATCAACTACAATCACATAACAAGTCATTATGAGGTTCTAGATCGTCAAATCGGTCAACTGTTTGATGAGAATCATCTACAATATCATAACAAGCTATTTTATGTTTCTAGATCGCTTAATCGGTCAACTATTCAATGAGAATCGACTACAATTGCATAACAAGTTGTTGTTAGTTTTGAGATTGTCGACTCAGTCAACAGTTCGATGAGAATCAACTACAATCGCATAACAAGTCATTCTAAGATTCTAGATCATTGAATGGGTCAACCGTTCGATGAGAATAAACTACAATAACATAACAAGCCATTCTAAGTTTGTAGATCATCGAATCAGTCAACCGTTCGATCAAAATCATCTACAATTGCATAACAAGTCATTCTAAGTTACCAGATCACTGAATCGGTCAACCGTTCAATGAGAATCGACTACAATCACATAATAAACTATTTTGTGTTTCTAGATCGTAGAATCGATTAACCGTTCGATAAGAATTGACTACAATTGTACACCAAGTCATTCTAAGGTTTTAGATCATCAAATCGGTCAACCGTTCGATGAGAATCAACTACAATTGCATAACAAGTCATTCTAAGTTTCTAGATCATCGAATCGGTCAACTATTCAATGAGAATCGACCATAATCACATAACAAGCTGTTTTGAGTTTCTAGATCGCTGAATCGGTCAACTATTCGATGAGAATCAACTACAATCGCATAACAAGTTGTTTTGAGTTTTTAAATCACTGAATCGGTCAACCGTTCGATGAGAATTGACTAAAATCGCATAACAAGTCTTTCTACATTTCTAGATTGCTTAATCGATCAACCGTTCGATGAGAATCTACTACAATCGCATAACAAGCTGTTTTGAGTTTCTAGATTGTGTAATCATTCAACCGTTCGATGAGAATCAACCACAATCGCATAACAAGCCATTCTAAGTTTTTAGATTACTGAATCGGTCAACCATTTGATGAGAATCGACTACAATCGCACAACAAGTCATTCTGAGGTTCTAGATCACCGAATCGGTAAACTGTTTGATGAAAATCGACTACAATCGCATAAGAGGCTAATTTGAGTTTCTAGATTGCCAAATCAGTCAACTGTTTGATGAGAATAAACTACAATCGCATAACAAGTCATTCTGAGTTTTTAGATAGCCGAATCGGTCAACTGTTCGATGAGAATCAACTATAATCGCATAACAATTCATTTTGAGGTTGTAGATCACCGAATCAGTCAACCATTCGATGAGAATCAGTTACAATCGCACAACAAGTCATTTTGAGGCTCTAGATCATCAAATTGGTCAAGGGTTCGATGAGAATCAACTAGAATCGCATAACAAGTCATTCTAAGTTTCTAGATCACCGAATCGGTCAACTGTTTGATGAGAATTAACTATAATCGCATAACAAGTCATTATGACGTTCTAGATCGTTGGATCGGTCAACTATTCGATGAGAATCGACTACAGTCGCATAACAAGCTGCTTTGAGTTTTTAGATTGCCGAATCGCATAACAAACCATTCTAAGTTTCTAGATTGTTGAATCAATCAACCGTTCGATGAGAATCAAGTACAATCACATAACATGTTATTTTGAGTTTCTAGATCGATGAATCTGTCAACCATTTGATGAGAATCAACTACAATCACATAACAAGTTTTAAATTTCTAGATTTATGAATCGGTCAACTATTTGATGAGAATCAACTACAATTGCATAACAAGTCATTCTGAGGTTCTATATCGCCGAATTGGTCAACCGTTCGATGAGAATCATCTACAATCACATAACAAACCATTCTAAGTTTCTAGAGCGTTGAATTGGTCAATCATTTGATGAGAATCAACTACAATCGCATAACAAGTTGTTTTAAGTTTCTAGATCGCGAAATCTATCAACCGTTCGATAAAAATCAACTACAATCGCATTATAAGTCATTCTAATTTTCTAGATTGCTCACTAGTACACATTAGTGGTGTTTAAGACATTAGTTTAAGACAAAATATAAATTTTGTCTTTAATATATTTTTTATATTTAATATATTTTTTTTCATTTTTTAATTGTCCCCAATAAAGACAAAATGAAAAATCACTTTTCTTAAAATATACTTTTCCTTATCATTTGGGCTCTAACTGATCGTTTGAGCTCCATCTTTTATTTTTCTCATTGCTCTAACTATTCATTTTCGCTCCGTTCCAGCTTAACAACTACTGCAACTCGTAGCAGCCACGACGATATCATTGATCTGCAACTCTTAACAGCGGTGATAAAGTTTATGATGGATCTAGCAGGAAGTGAGCCCATAATTTTCTATTTAAAGCAGGGTTTATGCAGGAGTAATTTACTTTTCTTTCTTTGTTCCCTAGCTGTGTTATTCAACCTATCTAAAATTGCGATTGAACCTTGTTGCAAACTGTTCAATCAACTTGGAGAGGAATCCAGGTAATAGATCTAACATTCCAAGTACCCGGTTACCATGTAGATCTCTCTTGGTTTGTTTCTATAATGTGGGTTTCCTATATATATTGTTAAATAGTTTTTTAATCCCTTTCTTTGTTCTTTTATTTTAGGTTTTTTGTCATACAATTCACGCAACCTGTTTTGGCCTCCACTTTTTCTATTTGCCCTGTCCTGTTACAGGTTGCGCGAGTGTTACAAAGGACTATGGTGTTTTCCTTTGCTCGTGAGATTTATTTGTTCAAAGCATCTAAACCCTACCTGTCTTGGCCTCCATGTTTTGTATTTGTAATATATGAGTCCCCTAGCCGAACTGACAGCGACCTGAAACCTTTTACTTCAATCAAGCACATTTGGGGGTTCTTGAGGAAAGTGGTACTTGCCCAGAAACCTATTCTCCATGATCTCATAAACCATAAGTTTCTTGTTCTTCCCCTTCGTGCAGTGCCTAAGCATTCGAACCAGATTCATTGGAGTTAACCCTGATAGCTGAATATGAATGCCAATTGCCATGATATGAGTCATCTCATATGGCGATTACCAAGCTCCTCCCATATAGAATCAATGTTGACTGGTGTGGTTTCGCTATAGTTATGGACATTAAATCTGCATCCTTAAGTCTATTCGATTATTCTCCATACCAATTATCATTAAGATTAACAGTTATTTATTCTGATCTGTTCCCCTTAAATATATCCTTCCATGGATGTCTGTATTGTGTTGTTTATACCCGCTATCATTATCTCTTCATGATTGTCAATGTGGTAGAGTCAAATATGTGGTTCTTGGAGTCTAATTTTCCCCGTGCTTTGAATGTGGAGGAGACCCACCGTCTCATTCTTGTGGCCCTCCTTACAAACAATTGCTTGTGCTTGTAATACGATGCCTCAAGTTTTTCTATGTGACTTTCTGGTTAGGTTCTTTGCTATTGCTAATACGATGCCTAATGTTATGCTAACTAGGCTCAGGATATCCCCCTTTTTCCCTATCTCCTGATCACACACTTCATATTTATAGCCGCTTGAATTTTGTAAGAAAAGTTTTAAGGAATATGCTTTTGAAGATGCCTTGATATCATTGCATTGTTTGTGGATTGCTTTTCAACATTATACCACTATCCTGAAACCCTTGCATACACTCTTTGCAACTAACACATTCATGATGCTTATACTCCTTATAGAAGCCTCTGCACCACTGTCATGCAAAGCAATGACCTCCATAATCATGATGCTTTGCTCTCTAATCCTTGTATCTCATGGTTTTCTGTCTTCTATGATCACTTTTGGAGTTCTTTATTGTTCGACACTGGTATCTTCTTGGACATAGGGCACCAGTTACTTATTCTTATTACTGCATTCTTTACTGTCATGTTTTTGTTTCTGTCATATGCCTTACGACTGCAAATGATGATCTTTCTGTCATATTCTTGGTAGTAGATTGCCCTTTTTCTTCATCTCATCAAGCTCTGATCTTCTCATTTACATTGTTTTAACAACCTCCTGGGTCATTGTTTATATTTAAACATTTATTTTTCACTAATGCCTTCACTGTTTATTTTGTTGGCTATGCATAACCTCTGCTTTACAATGAGAGCCCTTTCTCTCTTAAGGATTATTATATCTCTTCATGACCATATTCCCCGAAATGACAATGAAGGCATGCATTTTTTTTATAACAATTACATCTCTGTTTGTATACAATGTCTACCTATACTCTAATGGTGAAAAGAATCTCTTGAGTAGTATAAATAAACTTCACTTTTAACAATAATCATATTTAACAAAACAGTCAATGTCTAATTGTAGAGAAACAAACATATAAGAAAGAAAAATTAATTATATCCATTTTCTTTGTCTCAAATAAGGAATGATCCATTGAAAATTAAACCAAAATCCCTCAAATAATCAGAATGGTGTATGGGTTTTTGTTTTAACTTTACCTCTTATTACGACTGAAGGAGAGATAAATTCTTTATTCTTTATTTGTATAATGACCAGCTCATCATTAATAACACTGTAACTCCTCATTTTTTGCACCTTGAGTTTGCAAGCTCACTGATCTTTATCTGCTATTCCATTATGAGCATCTTCTTCCTCCTTAACCAGATATGTTGTTGTTCAACTCTGAAAAACTTAGCCTTTGCATTTCATATATGTTTCCAACAACGCAAATACTTCTCTGTTCTTGAATGTAAATTGTTGCCCCATTGTGGAAAACATGGAGTTTCTAACTTGTTCTTTCCCTTCAATATTTTTTTTTTATCTTGTAAATGCATCATTTATATTATAGACATTAACAACAACCTTCTAAATGATATTGTCAGTTGTCATCTGCATTTAAAATAGTTTGCATTTCAGGACATAGAAAAATAGAGGTAAATGTACGAACTTTGTTTAATTATAAAAAAGCATCGATAAAAGCAAAAATTAACACTCACCAGGGATCCCAAGCCAAAAGGTCAGATTTATTATTGTCAGATGTATTTTTGTCAAATATTTAACGTTCCAATACTAACCATTTATAAGATCTATTGGAATTATCGTTGAATCAAATCCCAGAACATATGTCCTTACTGTACTTAAGGATTCGCCATTACTAAAACCTGCTTCTTTTCTTGAATTTCAGACCTAAGTGGGAGGGAGGTGAATATGAAGGCAAAGAAGTGACACGTCTTGATACTCTTTGTTTGGCTTTGGAATTGGGGCCTAACTATGTTGATGTGGAGCTCAGGTTCTTTTCCATCTGAAATATTCTATGGACTATAAACTTAACTTTTGCAATTTTTATTTTCCTACTCAAGCTTTAATACAGGCATTTTGTCAATTCAGTTTAATGTACCCATTGCACAATCATGACAAAGTAACAGAAAAATACATTTAAATTGCAAGACTGGGAGGATGCAAAGAACTGAGAACATAATAGTTTTTAAATTTGAAATTTTCTAGAGGTAGAAGTTGTAACCGGACCGTGTTGCCATCAGAATCTCTCATAGAAAGTGATTCACTTCTTAGTCATAGATTATTCATTTAGCACCATGCATAGGCTTAAGAAAAAGGCAAATAAAACAACTAAATCTTGTTGTAAGCCTAATGCAAAGGCTAGTGGTAGTTTATCATTCTTCATAGGAGACTTTCATAATTCTCCTTTGTTTTATAACAATACCCACTTCAATCCTTCTTCCAAGGAATTAACTCAAGACCCAACCCACTCACTAGACCAATCAGAGATAAAATCCAACATCCTTTTAAACCACTAGGCTCTACATCTCAGAATCAACTCTCTTCTTTCATACCAAACTATGCAATCATACTCCATGTCCTATGCTTGTCCTTAAGGGCCCGTTTGGTAGCGGGAATTAGGAAATGATGGATTTCATCAAATGCTGGAAAGGGTCAAATCATGGATTTGATAATCCAGTTTTTCATTTCTGAATTATTTTTGGACCGTTTGGTTCTACTTTTTGAAACTGGAATTGGAATTTGAGTATGATTTTATTTTTTGTGAATTGTTTTAATGTTTTTGAATTTAATAATTTATTTTTATTAATAGAATTGAATTTAAAATAGAACCGCAGACCGTTTTAGGCAGCCAAAGTTGGTGGCAGACAACCAAGTTACAATCACTGCAACCAAAATCCGACAAAAAATTTAGAAAATAAATTCGAGAAAAAATTCAAAAAAATAAAAAATCCATTTTTAAAAAAAAAAATTGAAAAAAAATTCGACAAAAAAATTCATCAAAAAAATTCGTCAAAAAATTTGAATTTTTTTCGAAAAAATTCGAATAAACAACAAAGTTACAAACCGGCCAGACAAATAAAAAATAAATTAAATCCCCCCCACACAAATAAAAAATTAAAAAATTAAGTGTAGACATGAAAAATTTAAAAATTTGCTTTCCCTCCATTCAAATTCCAATTTCAAATCCCAATTCCACCTTTTTAGATGGAAGATGTTAATGCTCATTTTGAACCAAAATGAGCATTAACACATTCCTATTCCATTTTCATATTGCACTGCCAAACTGAGGATTCGACGAAATGGGAAATAACAAATGCCAATTCCAAGCAAATGCTGGAAATGGTCCCTTCAAACGGGCCCTAATTGTCCAAATGATGCTCTTAACCAAAAGCTTAATCACCTCTACCAAGGGTGGTTACAAATCGTATAAGGACCCCAACATATTATATTTACCCAAACACAAAGCCTCATGCACTCACATTGCATACTTTCCACACTAGACTCCAAATTGTTCTTCCTAGGCATACAAACCCTCCTAAAACAAATACAACAGCAAGCATTTTTAATTGTTTACTCCAAAACTTTCCAAAGGACCCTAAAAACAAATTATATATTCAAATACCTTTTTTTGAGTTTGATAACATATCCCAAGATCAACCTGCCTTGTTTTGGAGCATCATGCCTTAAAATTGCTGCCTCCATTTTCACAAATAGGCCTAATAGTGCCATTTTACAAAGGAACTACCATGAAGAAATGATCCCAGACCTTTCCCCTTTGGATAGTAGCATAATTTGGTCCCAATTAGAGGAATCCACCATCAATTTGACTCCAGCACCTCTCTAGATATGAAAGCCCTAATTTGGTCTCTAAAACCCTCTAAAATATAAGGCTAGCCCAATGTCTTGCTTCCCAACACTTTTCTCAACCCAACCCAAGTTGATTCACCATGTATTGAACATACTCTAATTGATTTAACCATAAAAAGTGCCCCCCCAATGGCTAGATCTTCTACTGCAGCAACTATGCACCAAAGTGATGACCCTTTCTTTACACTTCAACCCCATAAACTTACTTCATTCAATGCCCAACCTGAAAAAACCATTCTTCCCTGAATTTATAATGTTAAAATGATATAATACATGTTATTTGTCCATCCCCCAAGTAACAGCAATCATAGAAAGGGGGTGGACCTCATAAATCCATTGCTAAAATCAATGCAAAGAGAGTGCTTTCTACATGCCAGTCAGAACAAAATGATTATAAAAGTTTGCACAGTGACTGAAAATTGATTGGAAACACTTTAGAACTTATCCTTCAATCTTACCAATGCATATAGATCAATACCATATTAAATAATCCTCCAAAGATGCAAGAAATTCAGATTTTTATTGCTTTAATCCTGTACAGTCCGTACATATGTCTCCAAATCCGTACTATATCTTATTTCTCAACATTAGATGCTTAAAAAGACTTCTTCTAACCTCCCAAACTGACCTATGATAGTTATATTCTTCTAACTATGCAACTAATCCCACTTTTATGTTTTCCCTCCAAAAAGGCAATTAGCCATTACATTCAAATATTTAAATTTTAAAACTTATTTAAAGAGACTCCCTCTAATCTATTGACCCTATACTTTGTCCTTTTAGGACCTTAATACTAATCTAGACTTTCCAAACTCCTTCATGGGCCTATTATGCCAATGTTGGCAATTATTACATTTTGTTTTGCACTATTTGCAACATTACATTATTTTGCCTCTACTATGCTATAACTATTACATCCAATGGCTCTATGGCCATGTTACATCATCTTATGGACCGTAAAACTCTGCATTCTTCAAAAATCTTCATGAGTCTTCATGAGTCCTCTTAGTCTTCATTGGGTGCCCTGCACCAAAGCCTAAAAACATTAGAGTAATGGATCAAGCCCTTACCATGATGATGTACACAAACAAGATCCATAGCTTGCAAAGACATAAAAGTTCAAACACAAAAACTTCGTTAGATATTAGTTTGGGATTGCAGTAGAAGAATCCCACCTTGTAGACTACCAATATTTAATTGTCCTATAGGAACAATACCAAAACTGAGCAAAACAACATGACTCAGAAATCTATTCATACAATTAATCGATTTCTACAGTGTATGCACATGTACATGATCCATTAAATTATGTTGAAATTACAATGTCTCTTTTACTGGCAAAGCCTCGGTAATCTTCCATGGCTGCTTTTGGGTTTGAGTTTACCATGTTTACTCATTTGAGAATGCAACTTATTGTGAACTTTCTCCAACTCCTTGACCCTCCACTGCATCCCTTGCAGTTGAAGAGGTTGGAGTCGGTTCTCATAATTGAGAACAGTTTATATATGTATGGAAATTATCCAAATAGAGAGACAATCATTGTAATAGGTCTGGATTAATAAAATTAGAAGTTTCCTGCACTTTTTACATGTCTTGACGGTTATATCAGTCTGAGTCCAAGTGTTCATTCATGGTAGAGGTTTAACATTTTGAACCGAACTGTATTGGATTGGAGGAAGGATTAAATACTTCTGGTTTGGTGTATGTTTCATATGTTTTCCACTCCACATTAAGGAAGTTATTTGTATTTTGTTCTACACTACAAACCGTGGCTTAGGGTATCCAGTAAACTTGCAAAAATGTAGATTCCTTAAACTTCACTCGCAATAAATCCTCAATTTGTGTTGTATGATGGGGGCATGATTGATTCTCATTGAACGGTTGACCGATTCGAGGATCTAGAAACTTAGAATGGCTTATTATGCAATACTAGCTGATTCTCATCAAATGGTTTACCGATTCTACGATTTAGAAACTCAAAACAACTTATTATGCGATTGTAGTCGATTCCCATTGAACGGTTGACCAATTTAGCGATCTAGAAGCTTTTCTCAGCTTGTTATGAGATTGTAGCTCATTCTCATCGAACAATTGACTAATTCGGTGATCTAGAAGCTCAAAATGATTTGTTATGCAATTCTAGTTGATTCTCATCAAACGGTTGACCGATTCGACGATCTAGAACCTCCGAATGACTTGTTGTACAATTGTAGTTAATTCTCATTGAATAGTTGACTGATTCGGCGATCTAGAACCTCAAAATGACTTGTTATACGGTTGTAGCTTATTCTCATTGAATGATTGACCGATTCGGTGATCTAGAACCTCAGAATGACTTGTTATGAGATTCTAATTGATTCTCATCAAACGGTTGACCGATTCGGCAATTTAGAAACTCAAAATAACTTGTTATGCAATTGTAGTAGATTCTTATCGATCGGTTGACCAATTCAGCAATCTAGAAAGTTAGAATGACTTGTTATGCGATTGTAGCTAATTCTCATTGAACGATTGACCAATTTCACAATCTAGAAACTTAAAATAGTTTGTTATGTGGTTGTAGTCGATTCTCATCTAACGGTTGATCGATTTAGCTTTCTAAAAGCATAGAATGGCTTGTTATGAGATTGTAGCTGATTCTCATCGAATGGTTGACAGATTTGGTCATCTAGAACCTTAGAATGACTTGTTATGCGATTCTAACTAATTCTCATCGAACAGTTGACCGATTCAATGATCTAGAACCTCAGAATGACTTGCTATGCGACTGTAGTTGATTCTCATTGAATAGTTGAATGATTTGGCAATCTAGAACCTCAGAATGACTTGTTATGTGATTGTAGTTGATTCTCATCAAACGGTTAAGCGATTCAGCGATCTAGAACCTCTGAATGACTTGTTATGAGATTCTAGTTGATTCTCATCGAACGGTTGACCGATTCAGTGATCTAGAAACTTAAAACAACTTGTTATGCGATTGTAGTCGATTATCATTGAACGGTTGACTAATTTAGGAATCTAGAAGCTTAGAATGACTTGTTATGCAATTGTGACTGATTCTCATCAAACGGTTGATCGATTCGGTGATCTAAAACCTCAGAATGACTTAATATGAGATTCTTGCTCATTCTCATTGAACGGTTGACCGATTCGGTGATCTAGATCCTCAAAATGACTTGATATGCTATTCTAGTTGATTCTCATCGAACAGTTGACCAATTCAATGATCTAGAACGTCATAATGACTTGTTGGGTAATTGTAGCTGATTCTCATCGAATGGTTAACCGATTCGGCAATCTAGAAACTCAAAACAACTTGTTATGCGATTCTAGTTGATTCTCATTGAACGGTTGACCAATTTGAGGATCTAGAAACTTAGAATGGCTTGTTATGTGATTATAGCTGATTCTCATCGAACGGTTTATCAATTCAACGATCTAGAAACTCAAAATAGATTATTATGTGATTGTAGTCGATTCTCATCAAATGGTTGACCGATTTAGCGATCTAGAAATTTTTCTCGGCTTGTTATAAGATTTTAGCACATTCTCATCGAACGGTTGACTTATTTGGTGATCTAGAAGCTCAGAATGACTTGTTATGTGATTCTAGTTGATTCTCCTCGAACAGTTGATCGATTCGACGATCTAGAACCTCAGAATGACTTGTTGTGTGACTGTAGCTTATTCTCATCAAATGGTTGCCTGATTCGATGATTTAGAACCTCAGAATGACTTGTTATGCGATTGTAGTTGATTCTCATCAAATGGTTGACCGATTCGGAAATCTAGAAACTTAAAATGGCTTATTATGAAATTATAGCTGATTCTTATCAAATGGTTGACCGATTCGGTGATCTAAAAACCTCAAAATGACTTGTATGCGATTCTAGCTGATTCTCATCGAACAGTTAACCGATTCGGCAATCTAGAATTTCAAAATAGTTTTTTATGCGATTATAGTCGATTCTCATCGAACAGTTGACTGATTCAGTGATTTAGAAACTTAGAATGGCTTGTTATGCAATTGAAGATGATTCTCATCGAATGATTGACTGATTCGGCGATCTAGAACCTCAGAATGACTTGTTATACGATTGTAATTGATTCTCATTGAACAATTGGCCAATTCGGCAATCTAGAAACTAAAAACAACTTATTATTCGATTGTAGTTGATTCTCATCAAATGATTGACCGATTCAGTGATCTAGAACCTCCAAATGACTTGTTATGTGATTGTAGCTGATTCTAATCGAACGGTTGACCGATTTGGCTATCTAGAACCTCAGAATGACTAATAATGTGATTCTAGCTTATTCTCATCAAACGGTTGACCAATTCGGCAATCGAGAACCTCAGAATGACTTGTTGTGTGATTTTAGTTGTATATCATTGAACAGTTGACTGATTCGGCAATTTAGAAACTCAAAATAGCTTGTTATGCAAGTGTAGTTGATTATCCTCGAATGTTTGACCGATTCTGCGATCGAAAAACTTAGAATGGTTTGTTAAGCTATTGTAGCTTATTTTGATCCAATCGTTGATTGATTCGGCAATCTAGAACCTCAAAATAACTTTTTATGCGATTGTAGTTAATTCTCATCAAACACTTGACCGATTCAGTGATCTAGAACCTAAGAATTCGACGATTTAGAACATCAAAATATCTTGGCGTCACTTGCCTGAGTGTAGTCATGTCACAAAATAAGGTTAGGTTCTAGATAAATACCGTCAAGATCTAGAACCGTCCAATAAGAATCAGAAATTTTCAATTTTAGAATGATTACTCGTTTCTAGCTTGGTTTGTAGAGTTCTGAACACTAAGTACGAGACCCCTAGAATTTCTAGTATGAAGTTTTAAATTTCCTTTTATGGCTTCTTGAATCCCCTCGGAGTCATTAGAATTTATAGTATAAAGTTTCATATTTCCCTTCATGGCTTCTTCAATCCCCTCAGAGTCACTAGAATTTCTAGTATGAAGTTCCATATTTCCTTTCATGGCTCCTTCAATTCCCTAAGAGTCATTGACATTCATTGTTCTGGGCACAGGGTAACAATGACAGCTTCATCCTTGACAAAAATGTTTGCATCTGGAGGTTGTTTCATAATGGTTTGATGTACTACCTTCTGAGATTGTACCAAGTTCATTCTCAATGTTTGATCCTCTATTTTTGAATTCCACTGTGACTTATCTTTATCATCAAATGTAACATGGGATTGTGGTGGTCATATGACTTTGAGGGCTGATTTCAAATCCTGTAACTTTTCTTCAACAAGGTGGACATCTGTAAACCTCTTAAAAGTTGGAGCTTTTTCAATTTCTTTTTCCAATTCTGTAAGTTTACTCCCCTCAAGCTCCATGATTCCTTTTGGACGAACTATTTTCCATGATGTTTTCCTCAGATGCAACTTCCATGATGTTTTCCTCAGCAGCATCAAGAGCATTCAATTCCTCTGTTTTGTTTTCAAATTTGGGTAATGTATGTGCAAGGAAGCCATGAAATTTAAGGCGAGACTGTTTATCAAGGAAGCTCCTATCAAGATCTTCAACACATTGCATCTTCATAGGTAGTTTCATATTCTATTGTCTCAATTTCAAGCATTCCTTGAGGTTCTCAATCTCTTCTTCTTCATTTTTGGTCATGTTTGATAATGCCTAGAATGGGAGGGAAGATTCATCAACATCTAAATGTTAATTGGTGCTCTGTTTGGAAAAGATTGGTGCTCTGTTAGGAAACGTAATTGGTATATAATCTAATTATCTCTCTTCCTGAGAAGTCAAATTTCTAGTTGATTCTAAAATCATGGATGTAACCCTTAAAACATTAAGGATAATAACAAATAGGTCTTTATACTATTTTAACCCAGAATGGTATACATGGTATATCAATGGCATTGAACTATTTAACAATAACAATACACTCGTACATTATAATAGATTTTCATAACTAAAACGAAGACTCGAAAAAGAAGATATCGTTAAAAACACATAATTAGAAAAGTTCAATGTTTTGGAAACTAATAATAATGTAAACAATAATAATAACCTACATTTCCTCCAGTCCTTTAACAGATTTATTCAAAAATCTAGAAACTCAAAATAGCTTGTTATGCAATTGTAGTCAATTCTCATTGAACGATTGACTGATTTAGCGATCTAGAAACTTAGAATGACTTGTAATGTGATTGTCGCTAATTCTCATCGAATGGTTGACCTATACGACAATCTAGAACCTCAAAATGACTAGTTATGCAACTATAGATGATTCTCATCGAACAGTTGACTGATTCGATGATCTAGAACCTCAAAATGAATTTCGGCGATCTAGAACCTCTAAATGAATTGTTATGTGACTGTAGGTTATTCTCATCAAACAGTTGACCGATTCATCAACCTAGAAACTCAAAACAACTTGTTATGTGATTGTAGTTGATTATAATCGAACAGTTAACCGATTCGGCATTCTAGAATCTCAGAATGAATTGTTATGCGATTGTAGCTCATTCTCATTGAACGGTTGACCAATTCAGCGATCTAGAACTTCAGAATGACATGTTATGTGATTCTAGTTGATTCTCATCAAACAGTTGACCGATTCGATGATCTAGAACCTCAGAATGACTTATTGTGAGATTATAGTTAATAATTGAACAGTTGAGCGATTCAGCGATCTAGAAACTCAAAACAACTTGTTATGCAATTGTAGTCGATTGTCATCGAACGGTTGACCGATTCAGCAATCTAGAAACTTAGAATTTCTTTTTATGTGATTGTAACTAATTCTCATCGAACCGCTGACTGATACAACAATCTAGAACCTCAAAATGACTTGTTACACGATTATAGCTCATTCTCATCAAAAGGTTCACTGATTCGATGATCTAGAACATTAGAATGACTTGTTGTATGATTACAGTTGATTCTCATCGAACGGTTGACCAATTCGGTGATCTCAAACCTTAGAATGACTTATTATGCGATTCTAGTTAATTCTCATCGAACGGTTGACCGATTCAACGATCTAAAACCTCAGAATGACTTGTGTGATTATAGCTAATTATCATCGAACAGTTGACTGATTCGGTGATCTAGAACCTCAGGATGACTTGTTGTGCAATTGTAGTAGATTTTCATTGAATGGTTGACCAATTCAACAATATAGAAACTCAAAATAGCTTGTTATACAATTGTAGTCGATTATCATCGAACGGTTGATCGATTCAGAAATCTAGAAACTTAGAATGGCTTTTTATGCGATTGTAGATGATTCTCATCAAACGATTGAACGATTCAGTGATCAAGAACCTTAGAATGACTTGTTAAGCAATTTTAGTTGATTCTCATCGAATGGTTGACTGATTCAACAATCTAAAACCTAAGAATGACTTCTTCTACGATTGTTGTTGATTCTCATTGAACGGTTGACCGATTCGGCTTTCTAGAAACTTAGAATGGCTTATTATGAGATTGTAACTGATTCTCATTGAACGATTGACCAATTCGATGATCTAGAACCTCAGAATGACTTGTTATGTGATTATAGTTGATTCCCATCGAACAGTTGACCGATTCAGCGATCTAGAAAATTAAAACAACTTGTTTTGCGATTGTAGTCAATTATGATCGAATGATTGACCAATTCAGTCATCTAGAAACTTAGAATGGCTTGTTATGTGATTCTAACTGATTCTCATCGAATGGTTGACTGATTCGGTGATCTAGAACTTCACAATGGCTTGTTATGTGATTTTAACTGATTCTCATCAAATGGTTGACTAATTCGGCGATCTAGAACTTCACAATGGCTTATTATGCGATTTTAGTTTATTCTCATTGAACGGTTGACCAATTCCACGATCTAAAACTTCACAATGACTAATTATGCGATTGTAACTAATTCTCATTTAACGGTTGAACGATTTGACTATCTGGAACCTTAGAATGACTTGTTATGCGATTCTAGTTGATTCTCATCAAACAGGTGACTGATTTGGCAATCTAAAACTTTAGAATGACTTGTTATGAGATTCTAAGTTATTCTAAGAAAATAGTTGACTGATTCAACAATCTAGAAACTTAGAATGGCTTGTTATATGATTGTAATTGATTCTCTTATGCAGGAGCATCCAGTGGTGTCAGGGCAATCCTGCATCACCCAAAAATATTAGCTAGTTACTCTGAAGGAAGCAATGCTTGATAATAGCTATTTTGGTCAGTTTCCTACGTCATAGGAAGAAAACACTATTTGGTCACTCTTCATCAGGAGTTACTATTCATCAGGGAAAAGCATTAATGTTGTATGAGGGCTTGATTATAAATTGTCAAGGGAAGTGGTTGCTAGTGTAGCTTGCAATTGTAAAGATACACAATCTGGAGAAAGAATTAGGTCAACAACATTTGCCATTCAAAAGTTATTCCAAATTTAAGTTTCTAAAAAATCTCCTAAAAAATCTTTCGAGCCAATTTTGAGGCACTAAATGGCGCAAAGTTTTCGTTGATCCTCCTACTGTTACCGTTGCCTTAGATTCAGATCATTTCCAGGTGTTGGATTTGTCTATAAATGAATTGAATGACCCTTTATTGCTAGATATGGATATGCTTGTACTATCTAGACAATAAAATTGAATGACCAATTCAAGGACAATTCTAGATTCATTAGGCTCTCTGAAATTTCTAAGGTGTCGAACAATCAATTAAGAGGAAATCTCCCTAATATTTTGGGCGATTTGTCACTTCTTCAAGTGGTTGCATGTCTAAAGAACAACCAATTAAATCAAAATATCCTTGCCAGCGACGCATCCACTCACCAGTTTAGCATCATGGCTATGGGAGATGGGCATAGTTGTGGAATCAGGAAAGAGCAAAGGACGATCTTTTTGGTTTTTTGTAGACATGCATTGATACCAATGATGAATAGTGGCATAAAATGGATTTATGTTTTAGAATTTTTGCAAATGCAACGATGTGTTAATCCGTCTGTAATCCCTTGTTCGCATCCTTAAGGTTGACTAGGTGAAAAACTTTAGTAGTACCACCCTTGATTTCCTTGAAACCGTTCACAACAAAATCTTCACTTTTCAGAGACAGAGATAAGGTATCGCACATTATTAAATACATGTAAAGTGTCCTAGCAAAAATCAATGGATCATATCAGTTATATGGTAGTCATATTTCTTCTACAACATTATTGATCGTCAGATGTAAAAATGAGCTTCTCCAATTCAAATAGGAAACGCTTTCGGGCGTGATTATTCAACTATCAAAAATTAATTCACAACTAATATTGAAAACTAATTCAATTGCAACTTCACAAATAAAACCACATATGAAACATATGCAATATAAGGAACATGATTTTTTTGGACAAAATATTATAGGAAAAATTCCATAAGGAAAACAAGTATTGCAGATGAGGAAGTGTATTAAACTTCAACACAGAGATACATAAACTGCTTGCCTCTTACTAGCAATGTGAGGCCTGCTTCAGCCCGTCATAGCTTAGCATGATATTCTTACTATATTTTGATGTTTAGTTTGAGCTACTTAGACTATTTGACTCATGTTTATTATTTAAGGATCTGATGAATCCTATATTGCCTAGAACTCATTATTTGATTATGAATATGTGATGCATTATGAATATGTAATCCAATTTATTTCCATGTTAGGGATACATTATATGATGATGTAGTTCATCGATTTTATTGAATGTTATTATATTGCTAGATGATTTCTATTAATCCATGTTTCCTATGTTGTATTTGGAAATCAAAATGCAAGAAATGTTATTTTTATATACTTGATGGATCAATTAATCATATGAGTTTTGTATATATGATTTATTTTCTTGAGCTACTGATATGTGCCTTGAATTGTGAAGGAGAAGGAGGATTGACCATGAAATTTTATTCAGGGAAACACTAGTAGATCTATGTTACTCAATAATGCCAAGGTTTTGTCTAATGAAGAGACATGAACCTCATTGTTTTGTGGTTATTTTGTAAATGTAATGATGCTTGAGTGTAATTTTTATTAAGCTATGTTTAAATTGTTAAGTATGTCATGAGAGTAAAATGTGTATTTTTGTGTGTGTCACTTGACACTTGTGTAATTGTGAAATAAACATGGCATACCATGTGATTAGGATGGTGAGTCACCCTCTAGGGACATTCTATAGTTACCACTTGTAAACCCCTTTGGTTAGGTAACCTAGAAGTGAGGTTAAATCTTTCAAAATTCGTTGGTAAGTTAAATGAACTCCCAGGGTCAGTTTAGGGTCCCTCTAGAAGGCCCACTTGGTAGTTTTATGAGTGAGGCGCATAATTGAAGCCATGTGAGCACCTTAGCAAGTTGGGAGACACTCCAAAAGTAGAGATTCCCATTTTGGCCGAGTTTGAGTGCTTAGGGATAAGGTTGTAAGAAAAAGAGACTCATGATAGATGCCACTAGTGTTTTGGTAGGGAAAAGAGGGACAAACCCATGTGTGTCCATATGCCTTATCCTTTTGGGAATGGGAGAAGTGTAAGAAGCCTATATAAGGAGATGCCTCCATAGTTATAAGTGCTCACCCACTCTCTATATTTAGAGACTTGTGAAGTAGGAGATAGGAAAGCTTGGAGATAAGGAAGGGATCTCTTCTCAACCTTCATCAATCTTGCCTAAGCTTTCGATTTGAGGTTGGTCATGTCTCACCAATATTGTAACTTTCATTCTTGTATGAAAGTAATGTATGTATTGATTTACATGTTGTATTCATATTTTTCATTATGTGTTAAGTTTTCTAATTGTTACATATGGTATTCTAGATAATGTGTTGTGTTTCTTCTTTGTGATTATGATTTTTGGGGTGTTATCATGGCACACTCACCCTAGGGAGGGTAGATTAACCATGAGGGGTGGAGAGAGTGACAGACTATTTAGTGTAGAGTATCCCCATGTGAGGGAGGGATGTACTTGGGTGTGTATGTTTCCCCAAGATGCCAAGGTCATGCCTAAGGGCTTTTAGTCGTAATGGGGGGCATAAGGAGGATATTGAGATGGCTTGAAGCCATGTTTGAGTAATGGATAATTCAATTGTTAATGATGTTGTTTACCCATGTGTGGCTATTGTTTTATGTTTTGACTTGGCTTCTCCTACAGGTACTTGGTCCATCTCCATCCCCTAATTGGTTCTCAATAAAAGAACCTATGTACATAAAGCCTTATGCGATTCTTTCTAAGTGTATGTTCTTGGAGTCAACCCAAGAAGTGATTACAAAGAGTTACAAGGGGAGACTTTAGCAAGATCATTGAGTTTGTAACTTCTTTAGTTAAGGAAATAACCTATCATATTTCCTTGAAGATTAGAAATAGATTCCCTCTAAATAAAATACTCGAAGCCATGTCTATTGTATTTCCTTTAATATTTGAATCTCAAAAATTTAGGTGATTATTGATATAATTTATTAACTTTGATAAAATAATTTTGCAAATCTAAAGAATTCAGAGTAACTATAAATGAGATTTTAAATGAAACTCTTATTAGAGAGAAATCAACCCATTTTCCATATACTATGAGGGAACAATATAAAATAATGGAGAACCCACAAGAAGAGGGATCAAAAATAAAGATTTTGACAAATCTATGTCAGAGTGAACTGTTTTGTATTCAATATCATAATATTTCAAGCTTGTTCATTTATGTAAAAGCATGATATTAGGTTCAGTTGTTCGATTCGAGGTTCCAAATTATTGAATAGATCAACTATTTGATGAGAATCAACTATAATCGCATAACAAGTCATTCCGAGGTTCCAGATTCTCATCGAACGGTTGACCAATTTGGCAATCTGGAACCTCAAAATAACTTGTTATGTGATTGTAGTTGATTCTCATTGATCCATTGACCAATTCAACAATCTAGAAACTTATAATGTCTTGTTCTGTTATTGTAATTGATTCTCATTGAATTGTTGATCGATTCATCGACCTAGAACCTTAGAATAGCGTGTTATGTCATTTTAGCTTATTATTTAAAAATGGTTGACCCATTTAGTGATCTAGAAGCTCAAAAAGGCTTGTTATGCAATTATAGATTATTCTCATTAAATAGTTGATTGTTTCGGAGATCTTGAACATCAAAATGGCTTGTTAGATGACTATAGTTGATTCTCATCAAACGGTTGACCGATTTGGCAATATAGAAACTCAAAACATCTTGTTATACAATTGTAGTCGATTCTCATTGAACAGTTGACTGATTCTACAATCGTGAACCTCAGAATAGTTTGTTATGTGATTTTACTTGATTCTTATCGAAAGATTGATGAATTTGGTGATCTAGAAACTCAGAAGGGCTTGTTATACAATTGTAGCTGATTTTCATCAAACGGTTGACCAATTCGACAATCTAGAACCTCAGAATAACTTGCTATGTAATTGTAGCTGATTCTTATCGAATGGTTGACCAATTTGGAGATCTAGAACTTCAAAATGGCTTGTTATGTGATTGTAGTTGATTTTCATCAAACGGTTGACCAATTTTGTGATCTAGAACCTCAGAATGACTTTTTATGCAATTTTAGTTGATTCTCATTCAACGGTTGACTGATTCATCAATCTAGAACCTCAAAATGACCTTTTATACAAAGTTTTAGTTGATTCTTATCAAATAATTGACTGATTCAGTGATCTAGAAACTCAAAATGACTAGTACTGCATTTTTACCTAATTCTCATCAAACGGTTGATCAATTCAATTATATAGAACCTCAGAAGAGCTTGTTATGTAATTGTAGGTGATTCGTATTAAATGGTTGACTAATACGGTGATATGAAAACTTAGAATGGCTTGTTATATGAGTGTAACTGATTCTCATCAAATGGTTGACCGATTCGATGATTTGGAACCTCAGAATAGCTTTTTATGCGATTATATTTGATTCTTATCAAATAGTTGACCGATTTGGTGATCTGGGACATCAGAATGAATTATTATGAAGTTGTAGGTTATTCTCATCGAACAGTTAACCGATTCGGTGATCTAGAAACTCAGAATGACTTGTTCTATGATTGTAGATGACTGTCATCAAATGGTTGATCGATTCAGTGATCTAGAACCTCAGAATAGTTTGTTATGTGATTTTAGCTAATTCTAATTCAATAGTTGACTGATTCGATGATCTAGAACCTTAAAATAGCTTGTTATGTGATCTTAGTTGATTTGTATCAAAGGATTGACCAATTATGCAATCTGCAACCTCAAAATGACTTATTATGCTATTGTAGTTGGTTCTCATCAAACGGTTGACCGATTGGATAACTGAAATAATCAGAATAACTTGTTATGTGAGTTTGGTTGATTCTAATTGAATAGTTGATTGATTCAGTGATCTGGAACATCTTAATAGCTTTCTATGCTATTGTAGATGATTCTTATCAAATGATTGACCACTTCAAGGATCTGAAACCTTAGAACGGCTTGTTATGTGATTGTAGCTAATTATCATCGAATGGTTGACCAATTTGATGATCTGAGTATTATGGGAAGTAAAACAGATTTATTTAAGTAAATAAAGGGTGTTGTGTTGCATCTATAGAGTCTATCAAATTCAATTTTGAGAACCTGATTTCCACTATTTCTACACACATTTGAAGTCTTTAATGTTGTCTTGTGACTTTCATTACTGTCATCTTCCCCATGCTCATGATCATCATGCCTTTTCAAAACCTGAATTCCACTGTTTGTACTCACATTAGAAGTCTCTGTAAGTCACCTCACAATTTTCATTACTGTCATCTTCCCCATGCTCATGATCATTAGGCCTTACCTCAATCTGAATTCCACTATTTCTTCTCGTATTAGAAGCCTCTGAATTAGTATCAAAATATTCATCACTCTCATCTTCCCCATACTCATGGTCATTTGAACCAAAAGATTCTATCATATTTTGCTCACTGGGAAATTCTCTAAAATTTTCACTCACATGACTTGTTGACCAATTTGACCAATTTGGTTGACCAATTTGACCATAATTTTCACTGGGAAATTATCGAATGGTTGACCAATTTGGGGATCTAGAACTTCAAAATGGCTTGTTATGTGATTGTAGTTGATTTTCATCAAACGGTTGACCAATTTTGTGATCTAGAACCTCAAAATGACTTTTTATGCAATTTTAGTTGATTCTCATTCAACGGTTGACTGATTCATCAATCTAAAACCTCAAAATGACCTTTTATACAAAGTTTTAGTTGATTCTTATCAAATAATTGACTGATTCAGTGATCTAGAAACTCAGAATGACTAGTAATGCATTTTTACCTAGTTCTCATCAAACGGTTGATCAATTCAATTATATAGAACCTCAGAAGAGCTTGTTATGTAATTGTAGGTGATTCGTATTAAATGGTTGACTAATACGGTGATATGAAAACTTAGAATGACTTGTTATACGAGTGTAACTGATTCTCATCAAATGGTTGACCGATTCGATGATTTGGAACCTCAAAATAGCTTTTTATGCGATTATATTTGATTCTTATCAAATAGTTGACCGATTTGGTGATCTAGGACATCAGAATGAATTATTATGAAGTTGTAGGTTATTCTCATTGAACAGTTAACCGATTCGGCGATCTAGAAACTCAGAATGACTTGTTCTATGATTGTAGATGACTGTCATCAAATGGTTGATCGATTCAGTGATCTAGAACCTCAGAATAGCTTGGTATGTGATTTTAGCTAATTCTAATTCAATAGTTGACTGATTCGATGATCTAGAACCTTAGAATAGCTTGTTATGTGATCTTAGTTGATTTGTATCAAAGGATTGACCAATTCTGCAATCTGCAACCTCAAAATGACTTATTATGCTATTGTAGTTGATTCTCATCAAACGGTTGACCGATTGGATAACTGAAATAATCAGAATAACTTGTTATGTGAGTTTGGTTGATTCTAATTGAATAGTTGATTGATTCAGTGATCTGGAACATCTTAATAGCTTTCTATGCTATTGTAGATGATTCTTATCAAATGATTGACCACTTCAAGGATCTGAAACCTTAGAACGGCTTGTTATGTGATTGTAGCTAATTATCATCGAATGGTTGACCAATTTGATGATCTGAGTATTATGGGAAGTAAAACAGATTTATTTAAGTAAATAAAGGGTGTTGTGTTGCATCTATAGAGTCTATCAAATTCAATTTTGAGAACCTGATTTCCATTATTTCTACACACATTTGAAGTCTTTAATATTGTCTTGTGACTTTCATTACTGTCATCTTCCCCATGCTCATGATCATCATGCCTTTTCAAAACCTGAATTCCACTGTTTGTACTCACATTAGGAGTCTTTGTAAGTCACCTCACAATTTTCATTACTGTCATCTTCCCCATGCTCATGATCATTAGGCCTTACCTCAATCTGAATTCCACTATTTCTTCTCGTATTAGAAGCCTCTGAATTAGTATCAAAATATTCATCACTCTCATCTTCCCCATACTCATGGTCATTTGAACCAAAAGATTCTATCATATTTTGCTCACTGGGAAATTCTCTAAAATTTTCACTCACATGACTCAAATGCCCCATTAGTACTTTCTTGCCCCATCACATTTCCATCTGTTTCTCTGAGTTGGACTAATTCTCTACCCTCATCGGCCAAAAGAATATGCATTCCACTCTTTCTTCTAATATTAGAAGCCTCTGTAACAGTCTCACAATCTTCATTACTCTCATCTTCACCATGCTTAGGATCATTTAAACCAAAAGATTCAAACATTTTTTGCCGACCAGGAAATTCCACTCTTCACTCACACATGAACCAAATTCAACACTTTCTAGCACCATAACATTCCCATCTTTTTCTCTCAAACGGACTAAATCTCTACTCTTGTCATCCAAAACAATTGTTGATGAAGCGAAATCCTCATCAATACTCATGTCTATTAGGTTCTTAAATCTACTGCTACTGTGCCTTCCAGTGGTCCGTCTTCTCTATCTGTCATCCTCCAATGCTACCTTTCATCTTCCTCTTTCTCTTTCAAATTTGCTAAGCAAATCTTCCCACACAACTGCTCATCAATCTCCTCTACACCTCCATTAAACTCACCATTCTTACCATCCAATCTTTCTTCATCAACCCCTTTTGACACTTTTTATGTTCATCTCCTACAACCCTCTTCATTAAACCCACCATTCTTACCATTTTTTTGTCACAAGACAATGAGGTATTCAAGATTTCAAACCCTCAAATCAGTAAAGGAGTATTTTAAGAGAACAAAACAATGATTTGCAGTACACAAACAGTGAATGTCATTGGAAAAGACATAATAAAGGGATGTATAAACAACAATGATGTTAAAGGACAGTGACAATCAAGGCAATCATGTAATGAATGTTACTGTTGTACATGCCCAAGACACTATCTTTAAATTCAAGATTACAAAAAATAGTGATTGCGATTGCTAATAAGGAAAATAGCACTTTGAAATGTTAAAATTGAAACAATGAAGATAAGTTATAGTCTATATCAAAGAGCACAATCAAAATCATGGAACTATATGAGACAGTGATAAAGAAGATATCAAAACATAGATAGTCAATGTTATCATGGTGAACAAGTATAATTTGTTTTAAGACTAAGGATGCCACAATACAAGTATAAAGACTCATATATATGAAAGGTCAAGAGCAGATCTAAGGTTCCAAATCAATGAAATATAGTCATTAAGAGCAGATACTAGGGTCCATTTGTTGGATTTATTGAGGGGGGGTGAATCAGTAAATAGTGAATTCAACTCGGTAAGAACAATATTTAGCAGTAACTGATTAGAACAGTAAACTAGTATGTTCGATCAACTTTAAACATGCACATAAATCATTCAACACATGACACCAGTATTTAACGTGGAAACCCAATTTGGGAAAACTACTGTGGAAATTGTCACCCACCAGTAAAAGTACCCTTTTGAAGTACGCTCGGTTAAAAGCCAATCTGGTTAAAGATTACAATGCTCATTTGTTAGATGTGACCCTGTTACGGGATTTACCTCAAATCTGTTAGGATCTTCACCCTGTTAGGAGTGACCTGGTTAAAGGACTTTGAACACTCTTTCTAGAATGTCACCTTGTTAGAGGATTTTCAATAAGATTTGTTAAGTCCACTCGGTTAAGAGATTTTTCTGTTACAAATGTTAATAAGCAACAATGTAGAAACTGATCTGTAAAACCGCAACTAACTTTTGCTTAGTCAGATCCCTTTATGCGCTCTTGTCTTGACTCCCCTCAACATATCATCAATCTTTGCTCTAGACTGGGATTCCACCTTTTCTTCTTCTTTGCAACACTTGACAACAACACCAATACTTTAACTCGCCAGCTCTCTTCAATTTCATCCTTCATATAGGCTCTGTTTTGCCACTTAATCTCCTTGGTTAGGTTTTCTAGCTTTTACTCTCAACCGTCCGATCAACCTCTTGTCTAGATTCAATGAACTTGCCGCTCGGTTAAACGTTTTTCATCACCTTGGTACTTGAACTTTTTCTTGGAACTTTGTACCTCCACTTTAACCACTTAATCTTTACTGTAGATTGTTACCTTGAATTTTCCTGATCATAGATCTTCTCAACTAACTCTTCTTCCTCCTTGGAAACTTCGAGATCATCGTGGATCATCATTAAATGTCGTTCTTATCCTTGTCTTTACTTTTTGTTCAATGCTTGGTGTCCTTCCTTAGAATTTTGGTTAACTACTCCACTCAGTGACTATCTGTACTCGGTGTCTTATCTTCCTTCTACCGAAAGTTCCTTTCCTTTTATCAAGTGACCTTTCTTTGGTTGGTAACTGAACTATTTCTTCACTTTGTCAACTCCTTTTCCTTTCTAACTTCCCAATCTCCTTTACCGACTTAATATCAACAATTGTAAGATAGAAAACAATTAAACCAATATTATTTTACCATTGTCTGATCTGTATTAGCTGCCCAATGAAGTTCTTCATCTTCACTCACTCCTTCACAACTTTTCACTTCTTTTCTTTAACTCATTCAACTTATATCATGCTCCTTAAGATATGGCAACTCAATATAAACTAAAAATCAATTGTTTGACATCAATGACAAAACAATAATTGATCTAATCCTTTTACAGTCTTGTATACCTCTGATCTCGGTCTTCATCATCATCACCATCAGTTAACAATCTCCCTCTTTGGCATTAATGACAACACTATCAATTGATGATGGTAATACTCTGAACTTTTTGATATCTTGATTCTATACTTTTCTCTCGAACTTGATCATTTGTACTTGTCTGAAATCCTCCCTCTATCTCTCGGTCTTCTATAGCTCATTCTCCCTCTTTCATCAATGTCTTCATCTCATATGCTTCAACAATTAGCTCATTCTCCCTCTGTCATCTTCATCAATGTTTATTCTCCCTCTCTGACAACAATGCCAAAGATACGTACTCCTAAAAATTTGTTCAGACAATGGATCATACCTAGCATGTGCTGATATCTCATTGCCCGTTAATTCATTGATAGGTATAAAGGCAAAGTGTTGTTTTGGAATAGACAAACTATCTTCACAAAGTGTGACTTTGGAGTCAGTTGTCAATGAAATTTCTAACCCACTATTCAACTTTTTATAATATTTATTAGCAGTCTTTATTGCTCCACCCGAAAATGTATAAATTGCAGCATTTGTATGTTCTGGTAGTGAATATTGGCCGCCTCATTGAAACAAGTAAATCTTGTTTTAGTTCCTTCTATATCAATCACGTCAAAACTAAAGAGTTGGCCAGCTCCTCTCTGGTTTGTGTACTGTTGCATCTCCTTCTTCATGGTGACACGGGCTTGTATGGTCCACCTTGGTCAATATGGACTCAAGTTCTTAATAAGAGAAATTATTGTTGGTGCTTCTAACTTGGTTAGTGGAGAACGCATACCAAAATGTATCCTTCGAGGAGCTAATTGCACTGGCTTCACAATATTGGTAGTGATACGAGTGTTGAGAGAAGGCTCAAGCATGTCTCCTATTGTGTGGTCACCTTGCATTGGTTCAATAGGTATTGGATTGCCAAATATCTCTTGATTGGTAGATATGATCTCAAGATCACCAAGGACAATCCAACTATATAGATGACAAAAAGTGCAGTTAGAATACAAAATAGTTTTAATAATTTAAAATTGACAAAATACAGGTTTTCATTGGCAAGTTCATAGCTTCAATCGTACTAACCAGCATGTACTTATTTTCGAGCAACTTTACTTTATCAAACGAAGAAGCGTCCCAACAAACATGTCTTTTGAAATCACAAAATGGTTGTACCGCTTCGGTAACGATGCTCTATGGCTATTAACTCCATCAGACAAATATAATTTGTAACATTTGTCAAATTCATCCTCACGTCCAAATTTAGAGATAGATATTACTTGTACAAGTGGTTCATGAAGTATTTGTCCGCTATGGATTATGCTTATTGCATTTTTGGTAATCTCTTTAGACATAGCGTCGAAATTGGGATGTTGACTGTCATTCAAGCTTATTGTAACTGGCGTTGGATCTGCAGACATAATGTGCGAAGTGTGGTTGTTTCTGCAAAAAGACTTTAAACATAAGTATAATTTATTGTTGGGGAATTGCTAAAGATATTGTTAACTATCTTGTGCTACGAAAATAGTTCACATTTGCATCATATAGGGTCCTGATATTGTATGTTTGTAGCATCGTTAGCAGATATATTTTAAGTAAAATGGTTCAATAAACGCTAGAAAACATTTTTAAGTAAAATGGTTCAATAAAGTCTAGAAAACATAACGAACTAATACAATTTAGTCAAGTTAATATGTTTTCCTTATTTTGAGTGGGTTTTATGAAAGCAAGCAAACAGATCAAAAACCTTTAGATATGTATCTGTTTTGTCAGACACATCTACATTCAAGGCAACCCTATCATATAAGTTGTTATTACAATATTAATGTTTCCACACCCAAGAGGTATGCAAACTGAATTACGATGAAAAAGTTGATTAAGGATTCAGAATATAGTAATTGTCTCTTTTGCAGCTGTGATTTTGTTTTGGAACCTAACTTTGCAAATTGCAAAGTTTTGAATTGGGTTGTGTAGATCAGGGTTGTGTAAAAGTTACCCACCTGTTAAAACTCTTCTACTTTTAAGTTTTTACAGGTTGGGTAATTAATACACATACTCTCAATATTGTGAAGAGATTCGAATTGGGTAGTTCGATTGAAGACAAGGTTGTAAGTTCGATTGATATTTTGAGGATATACCATGCAAAAAGAATACCCATCCTCGAGTCTTGAAAGCTATAGGCCAGGCATTAGAGCCCACTTTTAAAGGCCATAAGACTGAGTTGGCTGCTACAGGATAAGGGTGAACGCTGCAAGTGCAGTACCCAGAAAAATTCTTTATTGTTGAGTGTTTACAGCTGCACGCTAGGTATTGATGCTCGGTTTTTGAACATTTGGAAGATTTGAATTGGGTTTTCTAAGGGTCAAATCGTAATTGCAATACAGATTTGAGTACAGCTCTTTTCGAGGCAAAGAAAACCCCCAAGTTTTGATTGCTTTAAGAATTTTAGTTTGCATAGGAATTTTGATTTGTGTTTCCATTTTTAATTCCAATTACCATTGCTGATACTGGCTCATTTAATGGAACTGTAAAGATGAAAGATATATGATTGAACAAAGTCCATTCTTAAAAAAAACTTCTCCTACACGGTAGTTTGGATGTTTATATCTTTGCGGCTAAGGATCTTCCCAACATGGAAATGATGTCAAAGAGAGTCTGACAATGTTTCACATCAATTCATGTGGAGGGCAATATCTATAGAAATATAAACACCATCACCATCATAAAATTATTACAAGTGATCCCAATGTTTCAGTCCAAGTTGCCGGAGCAACTGTTGCCCAAACTGTATTATACCCAACAGCCAAAATCCGTTGTGGGACCGACATTTTACTATTCACTAACCTCATATTACAGGGAAAGTGGAGCTTACTGTTAAGGACAATGATGTCTAATAGGTCCCATTGCTATAGTTATATAGTTTTCCCACCTGCAAATTTCAAAATTCTAATTCAATCACCTCCATGTACCTGGCAAAAGAATATACCCTGTCTAAATGGGCATTGGATTGAACCCAACTGTAATCCTAAAGATGGGATATTCAGCCATGTAACATCAAGAAATGTGTTTCTTTAATACACAGTTCTCCCTTAAAATTTCTAAATCATATATCATGGCTCACCTCAAGAAACACAACTGTGGGAAGATCAAAAAGATGAGTCTTTAATGGCATAGAAGCTACTTGATCTTTTGAAGCTATTATCAATGAGGTTGTTAATTCATGTGGATTCTGGCATTTGCGAAGCTGTTAAATAGTTCTGGTACCATAACCTTGAATTAATTGCTAGCATTTGCTTCTGAAAAATATGGTCATGTGAGGACTAAGCGATTGATAAACCATCAATTGGTAATTCTGCATATACTTCGATGTATAATCTTATGTGCTCTTGTATTGAGTACATGGTGTGGTGGTGATATATATGCCAACAAGAATATCTTGAATGTTGTATATACTGCAATTTGGGGGCAAAGGCTAGTTTACAATGTCATATAATATAAATCAACTTTTCTACCCAAAAATATGGTACCTCCAGTTTAAAATTTACAAGAAAAAGAACATCACATTGGCAGGACGAGACCAAAATCATAAACAATAATTGAAACAGTTAGCTCATTGTAATTCAAGTTTTCCACAGAATAACTGAAAATAAGTTGATCAAAATTTTCCATACACCAAATTGATTACCCATTAGTAAGAAAACAAAAATTCACATGAGTGAAAGAACGCAGAAAGTTCCATTTTCCATAATCGAGAAATTATTGCCATACTCCAAACTTTTATACACATGTAAATTGATTCAGAGATTTAAGAAGAAAAAAAAATCTGCCAAATTAATGAAACTCCCAGCCTATTCCAAGGAATTTCTACTAGGACGAAAAACATTACTATAAAAAATTGACCTCCTATAGAAAGAGATCTCAGATCACAACAAACTCAAGAAACCTACATTCAATTACTGTATTGTGATAACCTGATTCCACTCACCATCCACTGCTTCCATCCAGAGTGTCACGTTGTTATTCCCATCGGCAACCGCCAATATATTTCCAGTTAATGACCAGCTGACCCTCCACACAGGTGTCTTAAAGTCATTTAAAACCTTACCCTCCCATTTGTCTCCCTCCTTCCCCTGAGTCCATATGACCACAGTCCCATCCTGGAAACAGCTCGCAATAGTGCTTTTGGGAAGCACTAAATTGGGCGCCCAGGCCACATCGCGCACCCAATCGGTATGCATTTGCAGAGCAGAAAAGGAATCCAGCTTCCAGGATCCATTGTAAAATTTCCATACCTTAGCTGTGTTGTCACAGCCACCAGAAACTAGCTTCTGGAAGGGATCGTTGGGCTGCCCTACCATAGATCCAGGACGCAATGCAGGCACCCATGAAACTGCAGTGACACCAACCTGGTGTTGAGAAAATTTTAGTGGCTAATGTTCACCAATTGAAAATATTCATAAAACTATTGGGCAAACCAAAATAAAATAAAAATTTGCACAGAACAAGTTTTAAAAAAACACGAAAAAAATTATGTAATACTGGCTATTTTTCACCAATTGAGTACTTTTCAAAAAAATATCATATCACAGTGGTTATTTTTCACCAATTTAACATTTTAATTAAATTAGTGGAAAAAAAAAACATCAATGCCATGGATTATTTACTGCGGACGAGCCCATGAATGAGGCTCGAAATGCAATATGGAATTTCATCTCACAACATTTAATCTTGTATTTTTTCAACCATCCTCCCCTTAGAATAAAGAAGGAAGACCCGAAAATCAATTTGGAAACTATAGCACGATTTTAATTTGTGTCGTTCAATAGGGTAATCATAATCATGGACAATAAGGCTTAGAATTTCTACAATCCATGGGATTTTTTGTCCTCTGCTTATTGAACTGGAGAAGATTAAACCTATGCACTACATGAATTAAAAAACTTAAATACCTACCATTTTGCAATGAAAAATTGCCTCAGTTTATTTTCCTCGAAGAAAATAGCCAAACATTTTGTACAAATTATATAAGCCCTAACATTCTGAAAAATCAACGTTGACAAAAAATTGGCAGAAGCAAGGGAATCTGGGAAAGTTTTAAACCTATGCAATACATAGATAAAAAACATGAATGTAACGTTAACATTCGCTTCATTTCTTTTCCTCGAAGGAAATAGCCAAACATTTTGTACAAACCATATAAACCCTAAAATTTTCAAAAATCAACATTGACAACAAATTGACGGAAGCAAGAGGAATCTGGAGAAGGTTTAAACCTATGCGCTACACAAATAAAAAAACTTAAATATCTACAATTTTGCAATAAAAATTTGCCTCCGTTCCTTTTCCTCGAGCAAATAGCCAAACATTTCGTACAAACCATATAAACCCTAACATTCTGAAAATCAACATTGACAGAAGGAAGGGGAATTCACCAATTGAAGGGCAAACAACTGACCTGGTGGCTTGATCTATCTTCGTTTTGTTCCATTGTCCGTCCTCCCGCCCCGTATAAACCGTAATAGATCCGTCAGAAGAACCACAGGCGAGGCAGAGGCACAGCTCGTGGGGTGCCCAGGAAATAGAATTGACGGAGGCATTGTGATCAGCGAAGACTTGAAACTGCGACCAGTCGTTACCCTGCGTGCCCTCACGCCAGACGATCACGCGGCGGTCATACGAGCAGGAGGCGAGCAAAGATCCGAACTTAGGATGCGCCCATGAGACCTGCCAGAAGAGGCCTTGGTGACCGGAGAGAGTCGCGAGTACTGTGGGCACATCGGAGCCGCTGAGACCAAAGATTTTGATGCTTCGATCTTAAGAGCAGGTGGCCATGCGCTTACCATAGTAGTCAATTGCGATGTCGTGAACCACATCTTGGTGCCCGGATTCGACCCGCTGACCTTCCGTTTGCATCACTGCTGAAGCCATGCTACCTCCCTCGATCCAAGGGGAAAATATACAATGAAGATTTTGTTAAAAAATTGTTTGTTTGTCGAGTGTTTCTCAATTTCGAGCGCTCCGAGTACATTTCAATCTTTTTTTGGTATATATATATATATATATATATATATATATATATGATTTCTCTAGTCTTTATTATTATTTTTATTTCTGAATTATAATGAGATATGAAAGTTTTAATTTTAAAAATTTATATTTTTTATAGCTAAAAATTCATAAAATTTATACTATTTAAATATATCTTAGTAGGATTCATAATAGCAACTCAAAAGAAATAAAAAAATATTTATTAATTTAATATTTTATGATATATTATTCTTGATCAGAAGAACAAAATTGAGGAAGGCGAAAATGAGAAATCGAAGAGCGGCGAAATTAGGGTTAGGGCTTTTTACTATTGTAAACTGTAATAAGGAAGACGAAGCGACTCTGTCTGCAAATGATAGAAACACTGGTGGTAAGCTGGAGAGCCATGATGGCAAGATTTTGACCCTGGACACCAGCCATACAGGCTTCTCAGGATACTGTTTTAATTGCCTGTTGTATGGCCACAAGGCCATCGATTGCAGGAAGCCAGATATGTGCTCCTCTAGACCTACTTACGACCATCTTAAAGCCTTCATAAAAATCCAAAAGGATAAAAGCCTTGCAGAGGGTAAGAATCACAATGATTTACCGAGCAACCAGAACAATGGAAATTTGAATAATGAAGTACAGACTAGCGCAACGGCATCAGATCAAAGCAAGAAGGTGAAAGGAAGTAATTTTTCGATCCCTAGGATTTTCAATGTCAGATCCTTGGAGCACCAATTAGTCTTCTTCTCCAAAACGAAATACACTGCATTTAAATCAGGCAACCTCGGAGCTGCGGGGGCCCTAAAGTCCAGGAGATCTCCAGTAAAAAAACCCCTATGATCCCCATTCTGCATTAGGGGGAGGTGGACTTAAAGCGGCACCGGCAGCTCCTGGGGTTGCTCAGGCACAAGAAGAGGAATGACACTCGGTCAGACGAAATAAGGTTAGTTGTCGTCCACTGAAACATTGCAGTAATGATATCTTTCTGAAGAACTCCTTCGAACCATTGAATACAGAGCATAATCTTTCCGAAATCCACTCATCTCCACACAAGCAAAACAGAGTTTTGAAAGGGAAGGGTAAATTTAGGGACCAGTCACATCTTGATAGTGCTCAAACACTATCAAATGTGAATTGTATCCCCCCTTCCTTTGGAAAAACCCTAGGGTTTCATAAAGGAGATTCTGGAGGATCGAATCAGAAAGCTCTTTCAAAACCTGAACATCATTTGCAAAATAAGAGGGGAGGAAACCCTAATCATTTTAACAAACTGGATCCCAAAGAATCAAAGGCATACTCCCCCCCCACCGAAGATCGGAAGGTAAGTACATAGCATCGCACACAACTGCTGGTAAGTCAATCAGTGATGTTAAAGCTTCTCTTTCTAGGCATTCCAATTTGGTTTATACTCCTCCCCATAGACGCAACAAAAAAGATAATTATGATCTTTCCGAAATAAAAGTAACCTCAGATCTTAAGTCTAACATGATAAATTTAGATAATAAAGGCATACTACAATATCAGAAATATTATGAGCAGACAGGTGTTATCTATCGATGGAAAGGGACAGGAGCTGACATTATTGACATCGCAGATGGCTTGTCAGCATTACTCCCCAGAGAGGCAAGTATATCAATTCTTGTAGAGAACTTTCTTTTCTTAGATTGTAAAAGTCATAAGCTTAAAGGAAATCTTATGAAAGATAGTAATCTTAAATTTAGAAGAGAATCTTTTGTTTTATTTGATTGGACTCCTTTATTCAATCCAATCAATCTCAGTAATTTTAAGGTAGATAAAGCAATTACTCTTAGAAACTTACCATTGGAATTATCTTGCGAAGAAGTGGTCAATCTAATAGGTAACAAAATTGGCAGATACATAAGAACGGTAAATCCAAATACAATCAAACTGATAAAATCATTGTTGTTAATATGGACTTTCACCAGAAATTTATCCCTACTATACATCTATGCTTTAATTCTAACTCAGTGATAATTAATCCTATTATCATGGAAGACTTCATAGAAACTAATAATGAAGTTAGCTCTAGCAATCTAGCTATTATTATGGAGCCTAAGAAACTGCCTAACCGCATAAATAACAGTTTGGATGTTGAAATTAACTTCTATACAGACAAAGGGGGCTTCACTCTTACTAAAGCAGGGGATAAGACTTCAAATATTCTCTCCCCCACCCAAACTGGAAAACCCCCTCTTAAGCATATCCAAGAAGCTGAAACAAACAGTAACCCCGTCCTAGTTTATGATGCCCCTTCAATGTTAAATAAGGTAAGTATCCCCCTCTGTAGCAAACCATTAAAAATCAACAATTATGAATCTATGATAGCAGATCAATCTGCCGGCATTCCAGATATTGAAAGGATAGAAAAATAAACAGAAATTACAAAAGGGCTGCAATCTCATGGTTGTGAGGAACTTTTAGAACCCAATGGCAATTCATCAAAGGATTCTATTGGCACTAAAGTTATCTCTCAGGCCAAACTGAATAGTAAACCAACAAATTTATCATCACAAGGCAAATCTTCAGAAGAGGATAAATGTATCAGGGAAATTAAAATAATTACAAATTATCTAGGAGAGACTGTAACAGACGAACTTATGGACATCTTCATTAATGAGATCTGTGATGAAGAAGAATTACGGTTTCAAAAGGATCACTTAATAAGAAAGATTATGTCAATCAGGAAAACTGAGGAGGAGAAAGAGGAATAAATGAAGATCCAACAAAAAGATAATGAACCAAAACTTACAATCCCTTTAGAACTGGAAACTTTAAACAAAACTTTTTCTGATAACTTTGAAAACATGATAGAATCATATGGTCAAGATATCGTAGATCATGAAGATGCCCTCATCGATTTAGAAGAAGGGCATAGAAAAGAAGGACAAACAGATGACCCAAATTATTCTCCCTTCTTCATGGATACGGCAGATCACAATACAGAGAATATTGATGGATTATTTGGTATTACAAACGAAGATAGACAGCTTGGAATAGCCATTAATAAGGAAGGCTTATCCTCCCCCAAAATCAACAAGATCAAAAAGAATAGAGGTAGGAAATCCTTCAAAGAACTAAGAATCATAGCAGCCAGTGCAGAAAATCAAATGAAGATCTATGATATTCTGAACATTGGGAAGGGGAAGTGCCTTCCCAAGGAGCAATGAGAGTTACATCCTGGAATGTTAGGGGCTTAAATGCCCCTAACAAACAAAGACTTGTAAAGAGATACCTTAAAATTTTTGATTCAGAAATTATAATATTACAAGAAACTAAACTAAATACAAAAGACAACATGAAATTTAATAGCAAACTAGGTATTTGGAAATCAGAATTCGTACCAGCCTTGGGTGCATCCGGAGGTCTAGCAGCTTTGTGGGACCCCCAGAAAGTTTCATCCCTAGTCTTATCAAGTAGTAGTAACTGGATGGTTCTGAGGATTAACAGCCTCAAAACAAACCTAAAATTCAATCTGATCAACATTTACGGACCTATTTAGAATATAGAAAAAAGGAGGGTTTGGCAGGAAGTCCAATCCATACTGCAAATAAACAAAGGAGAGATACACATCTTAGGAGGAGACTTCAATGCTATCTTGAACATCAAGGAAAAATTTGGAGGATCACAATACATTTCACAAGCTCAGAAAGACTTCAACCAATGGGTCATGGATAACAATTTAATTAATATCGAGACTATCAATGGCTTATTTACTTGGAACAACAGAAGATTAGGATTTAGTCATATTATGGAAAAATTAGATAGATTCCTGATTAGTGGAGAATCTGAAAATTTTAATCAATTATTGTCTGCAGAAATTGTCCCAAAAATAGGTTCGGATCATTTCCCAATTAGATTATCTATTACCGAAAACTGCAAACCCACTAGAAACCCCTTTAAATTTGAGTTTATGTGGTTCCAAGATCAGGATCTCATCAGCCTTCTAGAACAATGGTGGAACCAAGCAAAAGTTGATGGATCTAAGATGTACAGTTTAGTAACTAAACTTAAAATTATTAAAAATAAAGTCTTAGAATGGAATAAGAACAAATTTAACAACATCTTTGAAGAGAAAATTCAAACTGAACAAGAATTAGAGAATCTTAATAATCTAGTTATAGCTCAAGGTATGAATGAAGCTAGCTATCTCAAAGAAAAAGAACTTATGTCTAAATATAATACAATTCTACTTAAAGAAGAGATCTACTGGAAATAAAAATCCAGGGAAACATGGCTTAAAGAAGGCGATAGCAACACAAAATTCTTCCATAAATCCACCAACTTAAAAAGAAACATTAATAGAATTTCAAAAATCAAGGATGAGAGAGGTCAACTCTTAGAAGATCCTAGAGACATCGTAGATCGGATCACAAAATTTTATCACTCTCTTCTAAACAATACAGAAGCAATTAACCTAAAAGCCCAAGATGAAATGTTAAAGGCTATACCAAAACTAATATCGGATGTGGATAACAAAATGATTAATAGCAAACTCACCTTGGAAGAAGTCAAGATTGTCGTATTTCAAATGCAGCTGGATAAAGCCCCAAGTCCGGATGGGTTTTAGGTAGGTTTTTTTCAAAAATGTTGGCACTTTATGGGAATGGACATTTGGCAAGCTGTGGAAGCCACTAGAAACTCTGGCTCTATTTTATCAGAAATTAATAACACCTTTTTTTCACTTATCCCCAAGAAAAATGACTGTATTGATCTAGGGGACTTTCGTCCTATATCACTTTGCAATACCATTTATAAAATACTATCAAAATGTCTGGCTAATAGACTAAAAACTCTCCTTCCTATTATTATCTCAGAAGAGCAGACGGGCTTTGTAGCCAATCGGTCGATCTTAGATGGCATTGTCATCGCCCAAGAACTCATCCACACAACCTAGTTAACCAAGGAACCTAGTATGTTTATCAAAATAGACATCCAAAAGGCTTATGACAAAGTGGATTGGAGATTCCTCTATAAATGCTTGGAAGCTTTTGGCTTTTCCAAGCAATGGATTAACCTTATTTACAAATGTATCTCTACTCCTAAGATCTCCATTCTAATTAATGGCACTCCAGAAGGTTTTTTCGATATATCTCGAGGCATCAAACAAGGTGACCCTTTGTCACCCTTCCTTTACGTTATCATGGCAGAAGCTTTGGGGAGAACCATTTCCAAGGAGCAGACAGAAGGCAAAATTATAGGTTTAAAAGCTGCAGAAAATATCCCTTATATAACCCACCAACAATTTGTGGATGACACTATTCTCCCAGGATCTACCAATTGCCAAGAGGCAAAGGCCTTCAAAGATGTCCTTAACTTATACATGAAGGCCTCAGGTCAACAATTCAATCCAAATAAATCAGAGATCTTCTTTATTAATACTTCACCAACTTTGGAAAAGAAAATCTATATCACTCTTGGTTATAAACTGGGCAATTTTCCATGTAAGTATTTAGGTATTGACCTAGATAAGGGTCAACAATCTTCCAAACTTTGGCAACAAGTTTTAAAAAAGGTTCAAAACAGGAAAGGCTCATGGAAAGGAAAGTGGCTTACTAAACTGGGAAGAACCACAATGATTAAATCAGTCTTGACAGCCATTCCGACGTATCATATGTCTCCCCCTCCTGAATAATATTAAGCATAATCTAGATAAAATGCTTAGAGATTTTTTTATTTTTTTTGATAGGCAATGGGCCGAAGCCTAGATTAATTATTATTATTATTTGTTGAGATTAATTATTATTATGTGTTAAGCTTGAGTAGAGTCGAACCCAAGACCTCCTAGATGAGAGGCTCACAACTTATCGTTGTGCTATAGGCTCTTGCCTAAAATGCTTAGAGATTTTTACTGGCAAGGCTCATCAGAAGAAAAAAAATTAGCCCTAATTAAATGGGACAACTTGTGCAAACCAATTTCTATGGGAGGCCTGGGAATAAAGAACGTTATGTGGCAAAACAGGGCTTTAGGGGCTAAGCTCATTTGGAGACTCTTTCAGGAACCAAATACTAAGTGAGCATCAATTTTATTACACAAATACATCCCAGAGGTAGACCCTATTAATATCTTTAGAGCCCAATCACATGTTAAAGGCTCTTGCATTTGGAACTTCATTAAAGAATCTATAGGAATCATCAGCAAATTCCTCACTTGGGATGTAGGTCTCGGGGATAAAGCTTTGTTTTGGGATGACTCCTGGGCGGGCTTCCCCTCTTTAAACAAGATGGGTTTCTCACAAAAATTCATAGAATAATGTAAAGTTAACATCAGTATATATTTAAAAGACTATATTGGATTAAAAGATGACTCTTCTTCAAGATCAGCATCTAATAGATATCCATTAGACCAAGACAGATATAAATTAATAAGTATTTTAAAGGATAGAGACATCACAACCAAAAATAGACCAGACACTCTCTTATGGGCAGGCTCTAATAACGGGGAATACTCAGTGAAGGATGGTTATAAAACCATAATCCGTGAGAATAATTTGGATAATTTAGACATTCCTCTTAATCTTTGTTGGAATAAAGCCTGCCTACCTAAGGCTAGAATGTTTCTCTGGGCTGCTTTACAAGACAGGAACTTAACATCAGATAGACTACGAAAGCTAGGTTTCGAAGGGCCATCAAGGTGCCCCTTATGTGAGAACCATGTAGAGAATATCAAAGTATGAAAAGCCTTATGTGAGAACCATAAGGCTTTTCATACTTTATGAGCTTAGCTGGAATACCTCAATGTCTGCAAAGTCTTTGAAGATTTATGAGAGTTTGCAAGAGCTTTTGAAGGTTCTAATTGAAAAATGCAATAGGACTAAAATGAGGATAACCTAATGCAAGGACTTGAAGTTGTAAATTGCAAGAAAGGAAAGATAATGCAATGTATACAAAGGTTACAAAATGAGTATGATATGAGGATGTAAAATGAGGACTAATAATGTAAAAAATTAATATACGATTGGAACAGGGCTCCAAGGAAAATGTTCTAAAATTTCATGTTCACAATGGTTTTGAATCAAGGTATTTGTGACCAATGAATGTTCAGGGAACTTTTGAAATTTTTTTTTTTTTGGAATGTTTTGAAGGGTATTATGAATGTTTTGAAAGTATTTTTGGAAATTTATTGTAATGTTTGAACACTCACATAAGACACATCAAGAAGAATATTTTGAAAGTCTTGATTTGCTTGCATGCTAAGGACATTACCCTCACCTATAAGAGTCAAAATTATGATGTTCGCGATGGTCTATAACTTAAAATACCTAATTAAAGACCTCCATCAAAAATTAAAACCTATTGCATTTTTTTAGCTTCACCTAATATCCAATACATATGAATTGAGATCGCATATTGAAGTAGGTGCCTCTTGAATTTCCTAAAACCAAGTAATTGTCACAAATAACATCTAAAACCTTTATTGAACTTTTGTTATAATTAAAAACTACATTAATACTTACTGTATAAGTCTAAACCAAGTGAATCAAATCATCCTCTCTTATTTGTATTTGAGGAGTTTCAAGTTGAATCTTTGCCAATCAAGTTAATCTCAACTCTAATTTTCTCAACACAAAGGGACATTTACCATAGTCATAAAAACATGATTATTTTTAAATGGAATACACCAAGGAGTACCATCAAATATATTGACCATTTACAATCATGAATAGTAAACCTAAATCAAATAGCTCATTTTTTTATTAGCATGTGTAGTCTCTGTGTATGTGAAAAATAAATGAAATATCAAGCTGGAATAAAATAGTGAACAAAAATTCAAATTCAAGGCCTAATTTATCAAGAGAAACAAAAAATGTGAAACCCCACCATCAAAAAAAGATTAATCCATCTAGTTTTGTAACTGCTAGAAATTTAGGTGTTGTTTCTGCGGGTGGAGAACTGTTTGGCTGTTCTGAAGAGTTTTATGTGAATTTTTTAGAGAGACCTTCATAGGTTTAAGGTCATTGTCTGCTTAAACGCTGAGAATGCTAGAATGGAACGGACCCAAATTTTACTTTCTTGCAAAGATGAATTACTATCCATCGAAGCTCTAGTGCTTCTTTTAGAACCATGATTATTTCCATAGTCATAGAAGAGTAAGCAGAATGTTTTACTGTAGTAAATATGCCTAGGGGTTTTATATCTGCAATGAGATTTGTTATCAGAGTATCATCAGTCGAAAGCAAGTTCATTACAACCACAAATGCAGACATTATGGGCTCATTTGTAGGAAACAAATTCAGTGAGTTCCCAACTCTGTGATCTTTGCTCTTAAAGATTATAATTTCTGAATTTTGTACATTTGTAAGTATATGTCATTGATGCATAAATGTCTCTAGTCGGTTTTCTGCTCTTTACATTGGCTAATTTTGCTTGTTGATTAAGGTACTTGAAAATATGTGTAGAATATGTGTGATTAAAGAGGAGAGTCAAGATGGGTACTATAAAATAACTTGTGCACTCATGTCTAGTTGTGATTACTTGTGTTTTTCAGAAAGTGTTTCTATATGGAGAATTATTGAAAAGTAATGAAATATTGAGGTATTCTCTTGATTCAATTTTTTTTTACCATATGCATGAAATGAAGTTAAGAACTTTGAGGTGTTATCAAAGAAAAGAATGTTGCTTTATTTATCATATCTTGATGTAGTATTTGAATGTCCATGATAACAAAATATTACTTATGATCATATTAAGGAGAGCTGGGTTACCTTACTTGTTTCATTTAATAGATGTGTGGATAGACACAAATTTTTCCATGAATATCATTGCATGTAATGACTTCTTTGAGAAAATTATGATATTTCATTATGTTCCATGTGTGAGATGGAACCCCAATTCTATGAAATGGAAAGGAAATGAGAAGTTGACATTTCTATTTTCTTAATTAAGATTATGTATTGGTGTGACCTTGATTTGTATTCTAGAGTATAGAAATATTTGGCACACTAATTCCATTACTTCAGTCAGTTTTACTTTGTTAGATAACCTCTAGCTGGGCTAGGTATCCTTCATGTTAGGAAGGATTCCGGGGAAGTGTTATAGCTTCGTGGTAGGGTGGTAACGCACTCCCACAATATTCTTGCCTTAGCTAACTTTTGTGAACAGGTTTCTGAAGCATTTTTCAGAAAGGACATTACTTTGTAGTGCTTTTCACATCAGATATTCGACATGGTGGTATTTCTCGACCTTGAGGTTTTATTTTTTTTATGAAATGAAAGAACGTAATTAAAGCTAATATTAATCTTTTACTATATGTCTCGACAGTTGGTTGAAAAATCTATTGAAACATTATCCTGACATGATAGTTTATTGTTACTTGCATTTGGTGTGACATTTCTTGTTGTGATGTCTTTAGGACACTCGACATATGGTCGGCGTTTCACTCATCTTAGTACAGAGGTATGAATTATCTTTCGACAGTTATGGTCGTAATTATATTTCTATTATTCTTAAAATGTAGGGAACTGAATGGTATTAGTCGACTTGTGTAATCGACCATTGACTTGTTGACCGACTTCCTAAAATTGTGGATTCTTTTGTTGTGGCTTTTAGTGTCGAAATTTGAGTCTTTACATGTGGTATCAGAGCTCTAGGTTCCACTCTAGGGCCTTGAGTTCACTATGCTTAGTTGTGATCATTGGTTATACAACCTAAAGGTAGTAATGTTTAGAGTGTATGATACTTCTGCCGACCAACTACCATTACGGAGAAGAGACTCTCCAAGCTACATGGTTTATTTTAACAAGAATAGTAAGGATGTCTTTCCTAGAGCTATAGAAGGAATTACCATGTTTAGGACATCCCCTTTTGTGTGTATGTGTCTTCTTGATTTTTCTCTAAAATATAAAAGATTGAAATAATTATGAAGTGCTTGAAATAGTGAACCTTAGATAGGTGTGATTGTGGTTACCAATCTTGAAACAGTGAAAAGTATTATGTATGGGATTCACTTAGTTTAAATACTCATTTCTTACATGTGTGAAGTAAGAATTAAGATAAATCTCTTAGACTTCTTTGAGTAGCTAACTCATGATTAATTTTGCACTAAGGATATAAGTGCCTGTCAAAACTAATAATTGACTGAGAAATATGAAGAAATGGGGAATACATATGATATTATGCAATGGAATGTTTTACATGTGTGATGTTTTGCATGTGTGGTGCAAGGAAAGACAATGAAATGACGAGATAGGTCATTTGATGAAAATACTATTTTACTTTCTATTCATGAGATTCTTGGAAAATAACTTAGCATATTATGTATTGAAAAGAAACTTCATGAAAAATTTGTCAAAATTGTATGAATGTAGTTTCATGTCATTTGCATTGCCTGAGATTATCAAAAGAAATGATAAAAATATCAACGTTTAAGGCTCCATGATTCAATGACATCTATTATTACATAGAAATGTACAGTTCGGAAGATATGTTTTTCTAGGAGTTTGGTCATGTTCTTTAGCGCATCTTGGACGCAAGGTGTCGTGTAGCTTCTACTCCCTTCTTGTGGCTAATGTTAGTCAATTTGTATATGTGATGTGATTTTATATTGTTTATGTTATTTTCAGCCTGGATGAACTGTGGAAGTGATGAAGGGCTAGCTTGAATTTTTTTTTATGTTTCTTGTGACCATCTAGCCACCATTTTTAAATGTGATTATATTAGTTATGATTCATATTCACATTATTTGTGGTAGTTTTTGCACCACTTTTTGAAGTTTGGATTGAAATTTATAAACTTTGATTTTTAGAATTCTTATGATCTTGAGGTGGCTAGGGTGTGTGTTTTTATGCTGCTAGTCTTGTGATGTGATGTAAAGTTCTCTATCATGTTCAGTGTGGAACATAGATAGAATGTATAAGGGAGTAGATTGCAGAGAACTTACCACTCTTATCCTTGCATTTAGATTTTGTATGAAATCTATTCTATCTGCTGAAAATGTTCAAGGTACAGTTGCATTAGGTGGTTGTGATTAGTAAATATGCATTGTATGAAGTAATTTATAGTGATCACTATGCTTTGACATGAGTTTTATGCTATGAGGAGCATTATACGGATATCCTTGAGATGAAGGATTCCATGAGAACAACCCATTTCATGGCCTTGATATGATATTACTAGCATGTGGATGATTATGCATGAAATTATGTTTGAAATATTGAACCAGATGTGTTTAATGTTTGACATGTAGGTCAACATCTGTTAATGAAAATGGACTAATTTAGTTTGAGTACTTTTATTGGTACCTTGGTAGAATGACCAATACCTTCTTTCTTATGTGTTATGTTGTATTTGACCAGTTGAGTTGAATTATGTGAATGATTATGATGTCTGAAAATGTTCATGATGGAAGCATAATTCTTTGTTTAGCTAACTTATTGTGTAATCTTATGCTCTTCTTAATGCATAGTATATGGATTAAAGTAATAACTAGTATGCATGAATTGAATCTTTTATTATTGTGTATGTTCATTGGAAAGTTTACCTTTTGGTGAGGGGTGCCGAATGTGGAAAAATAGGGAAGGGTAGAGAAGGATGTTCTTCTACCTACCAGTGTTCATTCTTGGTGACAAAAAGATGCTTTGGCCAAAGCTTGTTTGCATATGTTTTCATAAATATGCTGCCCATGTTCCATCTCCCTACCACATCTATGATTAGTTCTGCTTAGACATATGTGGAAAGTAGATAGTTTCATGGCTGCACCAAATACCCCCTGCCTTTTATTTTGGGCATTGCAGGGTTGGGTATTCTACGAGTAGGTAGAATCCCAAGGAAGTGTAAGGCTTTGTGGATAGAATGGACAGGTGTCCGAGCCACATTCCTGTCTCAAGATTTGCAGATGGACGACTGACTGTCCAATGGCATAGGAGACATGGACTTATAGAAGGACAAATGTCCAATTACTATTAAGTGTCTTATTTCATGACTAACCTTCATAGTTATGTTTTTGGATGCATTTTTATAGATGTATAACATACATTGATGAAAATGTGACTACTTATACATATTAAGATGTGAGCATTGTAGGACTTATATTATTCTGCAGATGGTAAAAATTTATTTTAAATATTATTGTGACAAGATGGGCATGAGAGCCTAGGTCACATAAATGGGAAAATGGATCCTCTAACCTTTTCAGGTGAATTTTGAGGATGCATGAAAGATTTTCTCACCTAGTAAGTACCACATGTTAGAAGGTACATATGAATGATTATTTACTAATGATCAAGTTCAGTTTTAGAACTTAATTGTTGAACATTTGCAATATTCCAATTATTATCTTTAATTCTGGAATATTTACTATTGGAAATTATCTTCTGTAATTGATTGAACTAAAAATTATGACAAGTGTCTACATATAAGTATGATAGGAAATTGATATGAAGTATGCAATCCATTGATTATGTCAGCATGATGTCAAGGTATGGTACGCAGCACAGGTACGTGTGTGCTCATTTGTCAATTGAAGGTATTATACAGATTAGGATGAAGCAAGGCTATCTCTTTATTATATTTAAACCATGTACTAATACTTTGATGTTGTTCCTATGTATGCACAGATGGAACAACCCATTATGATAGAGGGGGAATATTGTCGGAGAGAGGTAACTCTAACCTTGTAAAACTATAAGGTAGTAATGGAATTCACACACTCACATAGAAAATGTTATTGAAATAATTATGATTCAAGTGTTTGGTTATTATTATTTCAAATGTGTTTGTTTATGATGTGGATACTTACAAGAATGCAACACTAATGAAAATTTGGCTTTATGTGAACAAATGAAGTTGAAACTTGTTGATTTTATGATGGAATTTGAAAGTATATACATGCATTACCTTGAACATTTGAACTGCGAAAGATTATTAATCATGTCAAGTTTGATTTCTTAATTTTTCCTCCAATATGCTTGTGAATTTTGAATTAAGCATCAAGGACGATGCATTCTTAAGGGGGGAAGGATGTCACAACCATTTTTAGCAAGTGAAGTGAGTTCCTAAAATTTAGGATCAACTCAAGTGAATCATCAAACGGTAAAGAAGGATAGAGAGAGAACTGACTGTCTCATTATTTTCCAATCTTTAATTGCGCCAGAAAGGATGGAGATATCTTTCACTTTATTAAATTTTCTCAACATTTGTAGGCTCATAATCAGAGGGAAACACAATTCCTTTCCTCATATCATTCGTGGCAGTATCGCCTCCTCGACAATTTCTTCGCTTGCGATGAAGGAAACAACAATGCAGTCTGTGATCTGGGTAGAGGCATTCACCGTAGGGATTTACTGATATTCTTCAATCTATGAACGTTTTGCCATGTCATGAAGTTGTTGCTCAAGAATTTACTTATTTGCAATCCAATGTTTAGGATTTGGTAGCCAAAAGTTTTACATTTGTTGCAGAGGAGTCTCTGCCCCTGCCTCTACGTCTGCCTCATATTCTTGTGGACTGGAAATAAACTAGATTCTCATATGTAGAATGAGGTGATTTTGAAGTAAGAAGCAAAATACGAACTTTTAGGAAAGGATTTTATAAACATCAAGGATAGTTCCCACAATTATCTTCAGGATCCAAATTTGTTAAAGGGTCTGGCCAGGAATAACAGGTAAGTATCATTAAAATTGAATCTTTCTATTATAGGCCAATTAATCATTCTTTCTACCTTTTTTTTTTTTTTAAACTGAAAATGTTATGGAAAAGATTTCGAAACCCTTCAATGAGATCATTAACCCTTAAAAACACTGAATTCATACTACTAGCGCAGCGAGCTGTAATCTTTGAATTAGATTAGAAGTGACCAAATTTATAGAGCTCCAGATAGGCCTTAATTGTGGAGAATGGGAACCTTAATTAGTAGTCATCTATTTTGAGTTATTCGTCTAGATTTGCAGAGGGTTTGGGAGATTTTGACTTGCCATTTTTTTCTTCATTTTGGATGTTTTGGTATCACTGGTTGTCACGTCAGACTCCCTTTTACTTTCCCAAATGCCACCTGAACTTTATTTTTGCCCTAATTTATCACTGGATCTTTTCTTTTGAAAAGGATGCTTCATTCTGCCATAGCCGCACGACTTTCTGGAAGAAAACAGGATATGAAGATATCTTTGCAAGTCATTTTTTTCAAGAAGAATACAACAGGTCTTTCGAATCGTTAAGAATTTTCTTTTTAGATGATTGTGGTGGGCTGTTTCTAGTGTGGGAAATTGGGTTCTTCCTTGAATGCTTTTTGGGCTGTGTGTTTTGAGCCTTAATTTGGGTATTAGGGATATAGATCCTGGTGTTGCATTGCTCTCCCTGGTTTTTGTGTGTGAGTTTAGTAGAATTAAATGCTTCTGTGCATTTGTTGTCATGATGGCGTGGAATGTTGGACGAGCCTGCTTAGACCCAAATAATTTCGTTCTAATGCAGCCAAATGGTGGCAGAAGCGGCCCCAGAGAAGCCCTGTTTTCATTGCTGGACTCCTATCCTTTTCCTTCTCTCAGAGGTAGCGAATTGGTCATTATTGTTATTGGACTTTTGGACTACAATTTGAAATTATCTGGTCACATAGTTGTTCAAAAGAATTTGTTTTATGGTTTCATGTTGATGTTCATATCTATGTTGTTCAAAAGAATTAATATTGAAGAATTTATATTGGTCTCAAAATTATCTAGAAGATTATGTGGTTGTCCGAAAGGAGGTAGTATTAGTCTCTTTCTTGTGCTTGCAAGAATTTGCATTGGTCTCAAAATTGATGTTCATATGAGCAGATTAATCCATCTAGTTTTGTAACTGCTAGAAATTTAGGTGTTGTTTCTGCAGGTGGAGAACTGTTTGGCTGTTCTGAAGAGTTTTATGTGAATTTTTGAGAGAGACCTTCATAGGTTTAAGGTCATTGTCTGCTTAAACGCTGAGAATGCTAGAATGGAACGGACCCAAATTTTACTTTCTTGCAAAGATGAATTACTATCCATCGAAGCTCTAGTGCTTCTTTTAGAACCATGATTATTTTCATAGTCATAGAAGAGTAAGCAGAATGTTTTACTGTAGTAAATATGCCTAGGGGTTTTATATCTGCAATGAGATTTGTTATCAGAGTATCATCAGTCGAAAGCAAGTTCATTACAACCACAAATGCAGACATTATGGGCTCATTTGTAGGAAACAAATTCAGTGAGTTCCCAACTCTATGATCTTTGCTCTTAAAGATTATAATTTTTGAATTTTGTACATTTGTAAGTATATGTCATTGATGCATAAATGTCTCTAGTCGGTTTTCTGCTCTTTACATTGGCTAATTTTGCTTGTTGATTAAGGTACTTGAAAATATGTGTAGAATATGTGTGATTAAAGAGGAGAGTCAAGATGGGTACTATAAAATAACTTGTGCACTCGTGTCTAGTTGTGATTACTTGTGTTTTTCAAAAAGTGTTTCTATATGGAGAATTATTGAAAAGTAATGAAATATTGAGGTATTCTCTTGATTCAATTTTTTTTACCATATGCATGAAATGAAGTTAAGAACTTTGAGGTGTTATCAAAGAAAAGAATGTTGCTTTATTTATCATATCTTGATGTAGTATTTGAATGTCCATGATAACAAAATATTACTTATGATCATATTAAGGAGAGATGGGTTACCTTACTTGTTTTATTTAATAGATGTCAGGATAGACACAAATTTTTCCATGAATATCATTACATGTAATGACTTCTTTGAGAAAATTATGATATTTCATTATGTTCCATGTGTGAGATAGAACCCCAATTCTATGAAATGGAAAGGAAATGAGAAGTTGACATTTCTATTTTCTTAATTAAGATTATGTATTGGTGTGACCTTGATTTGTATTCTAGAGTATAGAAATATTTGGCACACTAATTCCATTACTTCAATCAGTTTTACTTTGTTAGATAACCTCTAGCTGGGCTGGGTATCCTTCATGTTAGGAAGGATTCCGGGGAAGTTTTATAGCTTCGTGGTAGGGTGGTAACGCACTCCCACAATATTCTCGCCTTAGCTAACTTTTGTGAACAGGTTTCTGAAGCATTTTTCAGAAAGGAAATTACTTTGTAGTGCTTTTCACATCAGATATTCAACATGGTGGTATTTCTCGACCTTGAGGTTTTATTTTTTTTATGAAATGAAAGAACATAATTAAAGCTAATATTAATCTTTTACTATATGTCTCGACAGTTGGTTGAAAAATCTATTGAAACATTATCCTGACATGATAGTTTATTGTTACTTGCATTTGGTGTGACATTTCTTGTTGTGATGTCTTTAGGACACTCGACATATGGTCGGCGTTTCACTCATCTTAGTACAGAGGTATGAATTATCTTTCAACAGTTATGGTCGTAATTATATTTCTATTATTCTTAAAATGTAGGGAACTGAATGGTATTAGTCGACTTGTGTAATCGACCATTGACTTGTTGACCGACTTCCTAAAATTGTGGATTCTTTTGTTGTGGCTTTTAGTGTCAAAATTTGAGTCTTTACATGATTATATAAAGATATATTAGAGACATTTTCTATTGATCAAAGCATATTGGTATCGACATACCAGATACAATCCTGTGCAATAAACAACATTATTATCATACTCAAACAACCTAAATATTCACTTGTGATCCATTGAATATCAGAGACAACGTTATCAGGTTATTGAGTATATTTTCTCTTCATATTAGACACAACCATCCTATATTGTGATACACCATTATGAAATTATCATCATTCTTGAGCAGCATATACATTTGGGAATCAAGCTTCATGCTCTTATTGTTCACTGTCAATTATAAATAGCATATGCATCCAGGATTAAAATAGAGTTTGGTTGTTGTGAAATAAGGATCATTACAATTGGTATTAGAGCATAATCCTACCATCCTGTGAGGTAGATACATGCAAACATATCAAAGGAAAGAAATAAAAACAAGATGAATGAACAATTAGCCAATGAAATGAAATCATTCATGGAACAAGTAAATCAAACAAATCAAGCGCTTCTCCAAGCAATACTAAACATGGGGAACTCAATTGATAACCTTAAAAATAACCCTGTTAATGGAAGAGACATGAGCTCCAATCACTCTGAAAATTTCCATATATCTTCATCTTCGAAGATACCCAAACCCTCTTTTTTACCTACAAAAGAGACTTTAAGGGAAGAAGAGGAAATGGAACAATCTACCAATAGCACAGTAGAAAATGCCAGAGCCTATGCTAGTTTGGAACTAGAAATCAAGGAACTGATAACCTTTAGAGAATTTTGTGAGGGCCAAAGACATGAAGCACCTAGAAGGGTAAGGCATAACCCCAGTAAAGATTTGAAACATAAAATTAATAAATTAAACCTTCCAAATTTTGATGGTTTGGGGAAAATCACAGCGCATGTTTGGCTGCAAAAACTAAACACTTACCTCACCCTTAGCCTAATGACAGAGGAGGATGCACTCCAATTCGCTATTCTCCACTTAGAAGGCATATCACACGAATGGTGGTACCATGGAATCCATACCCAAGACCATCAAAACATCACATCCTATGAAGAATTTTCACAAAGGCTTATTAAAATATTTGATAGAAGACACCCCCAAGAAGACTTTAAAAGGTTGACTCAAATCAAGGAACAAGGGTTGATCGAGAGTTATATTACCGAATTCCAAAAATGCTCAGTTTGAGTTTTAGGGCTAGATGATGACATACTTACTTGCTCATGGGAGGATTAAAAGATTCACTAAGAGGGTTGGTCAGTGCTCTTAAACTAACATCTCTTGATGATGCCATTGAAACAACTTTGAGACTAGAAATTTCATCATCAATTAGTAGATCTTCAAGCAACCATAGCAAACCATTCCATGGTACGAATGAAAACCACAAGCAAGAACCCCCAAAAAGAAAATGTTTTCACTATGGTGAGGACTTTGAAAAGGGACATGCATGCCAAGATGAGAAAGCTCAAAAACAACAAGAAGACTTAAGAAGGAAGAAATTATGCTTCAAATGCAAGGAATCATGGGAACTGGGGCATAAATGCAAAAAAAGAAGTCAAGTTCATAGAATAGAGGAAATAGTCGACCCAAAATTAGAAGGGACATCACCGAAGAAGATGAAATATGATCAAGGGAACCTTAATAACATTAAATCAATGAACATAGAGGAAAGCCAATGGAGCTTCGAGGAAGTTCAACCATAGTTAAAAATATGAAATTGTAAGTTTTTCTTAAATTAATGTAATCATAAAAGTGTAAAATTGATTATTTGAGAAATGATTTAGGGATTTCAAGTAGCTTTCCTAAAGAGTCTACAATCAAGGGAGGTCTGTTAAGCACCTTATTGTAGTACTAGTTAAGGGAAAGACTATATAGAAACCCTACTGTATGTAGCTTTCCTATGGAGTCTACAATCAAGGGAGGTATATTAAGACACCTTATTGTAGTACTAGTTAAGGGAAAGACTATATTGTATGTAGCTTTCCTATGGAGTTGCAATTAAGGGAAGTCTGTAAGACACCTTATTTTAGTACTAGTTAAGGGAAAGACTATATGGAAACCCTATTGTGTATAGCTTTCCTATGGAGTCTGCAATCAAGGGAGGTCTGTTAAGACACCTTATTGTAGTACTAGTTAAGGGAAAGACTATATTTTATGTAGCTTTCCTATGGAGTCTGCAATTAAGGGAGGTCTGTTAAGACACCTTATTGTAGTACTAGTTAAGGGAAAGACTATAAAGGCATCTATCCTTCCTATGGAGTCTACAATCGGAGAAGAGTTGCTATGATACCCTATTGTAGTACTAGTTAAGGGGAAGATAGTAAGGGGACCCTACCACTTTCCTATGGAGTCTACAATCAGGGGAGAAAACCCTATTGTATTACTAGTTAAGGGGAAGATAGTAAGGGAACCCTACCAACTTTCCTATGGAGTCTACAATCAAGGGAGAGTGGTTAGGACACACTATTGTAGTACTAGTTAAGGGAAGATAGTAAGGGCGCCATACTGGAAATAACTTTCCTATGGAGTTTGTAATCAAGGGAGGGCTGCTAGGACCCCCTATTACAGTACTAGTTAAGGGAAAGACAATAATGGCCCCTTTTTCACAAAAACCTTTCTAGCCAAACAAGAAATCCACTAAGTAGACCACCTCGTGTGGATGCCTAACACTTGCCACCGGGGCCAAGGGGGCCAAAGTTCCACTCTTGGGCTTAGTATGGGATTGACTTGGACTAACTTATCATTACTCAAGTTTCCTCTAAAGTTTATATATACATATGTATGTATTCATGCTCATTTTGTGGTTGTAGGGTTCATAATCAAAAGCACAAGGAAGAAGTAAATTTTGTAAACCATTTCCCTAACACTAGCTCATTGCAAATTAAAATTGTAAGGTTTAATCAAGAATGTGTGTATTATGTGTCTACATCATGTATGCTTCGTGTCTTCATGCATTAATGTGTATACTTTGTGTATGCTCCATGTTTTCATGCATCCAAGCTTATACTTCATGTTTCTATTCTCCATGTTCTTGATTTGAAAATTCAAATTGGATACCACTCACACTAAAGGTTCCTATTGCTTGAGGACAAGCAATATGTGGAAGGGCGGATTGTCATGACCCCTTCCTAGATAGAATTTAGTGATAATAAATAAGAACTATAAGATAGAGTAAGTGAACAACATTATAATGTAAATAATTATGACTCATTATTAATAAATAAACTTTATTATTAATATAGTTAAATAATAATATAAATTAATTAGTTAATAATTAACTAGTATTGAATGATGAATTAAATATTGAATTACCAATAAATATATAAATTAATAAATATTCCATATAACATTGATACATATTTATATTAATAATTAAAGAATTAGTGTTATCATCCTTAGTAATAATAATATACAATATAAATGTTAACGGTAACCAATAATGTTAGGGCTCTCAATAATCAAACAGACCCGTGCATAAACGCTAACAGAATTGAAGACAATAAGAAGGGTCGCAACTCACAACCTATGAGCATATAAAACACCAGTTGATATCGCAATGCCAGGGATATAGAATACGTTCTATAGGATATCAATAGAGAGGATAAAGCTAAATGACAATAACATCATCAGACAACGGTATATATTTTAAGGCTAACTATAAATACTGGTCCCCGATTCTTGCACCTGTCAAATGATAAAGTTGTCCACCAGTTATAGTAATTATACGAAGCATCATAGACGATTGGAGAGTCAAGTCAAGTAGGGACGAGGGAAGATGGTGAGCCAGCACAGTTTGATAAGTAGGGAGCATCCTTCGGTTTAGACCATCATGTTGCCTTTGACAACCATCAGTGCAGTGTCTATCGGTTATATTAGATACAACAATCATACATGAGGCATGATTATATAAAGATATATTAGAGACATTTTCTATTGATCAAACCATATTGGTATTGACATACCAGATACAATCTTGTGCAATAAACAACATTATTATCATACTTAGACAACATAAATATTCACTTGTGATCCCTTGAATATCAGAGACAACATTATCGGGTCATTGAGTATATTTTCTCTGCATATTAGACACAACCATCCTATATTGTGATACACCATTATGCAATTATCATCATTCTCGAGCAACATATACATTTGGGAATCAAGCTTCATGCTCTTATTGTTCACTGTCAATTATAAATAGCATATGCATCCAGGATTAAAATAGAGTTTGGTTGTTGTGAAATAAGGATCATTACAATGTATCAATATTTTTTTTTGTCAAATTGCTACTAAGAAGGTAGCTTCAATTCCATTAATGACAAAGAAATTACATATATGAGAGTACATCAAGGTCCTAATTGGACTTGTATGTATAAAACATCTAAAAGCCCACTAGCCAGGTCTAGCATTCTCTCTATCTATGTTGTAAATAGTAGCTCTTTCTTATCTAAATTATATACAAACTTAAGGAAGGGATCCATATTTTCTTATAGAAACATTATATCGGTATCGTTTCACCTCTTGATTCATTTTCTAGTCCTTTATAGCTTTCTTGCATTCAATTGCATCAAACAACTTCCCTTTTTTAATAGCTTATTTTAATGCAAAAAAATTGATATAGGAACTTGAGCAAAGTCCTTGCTAAGGTACTCATTTTTCATTAGGGGAGAGGGGCCAATAATTGCAATGGTTCCAATAGTTGTACACCCACTGGTGATTATATTATCCAAACTTGCAACACATTTATACTAGATATTGTATTTAAATAATTTACATCGAAATTAAAAAAATCCAAATGCTAGTCAAAATTAACCAATACTTGAACACATGAAAACCTATAAATGTTATATTAAAAATACACTAACAAGTGAAATAAATAACTTTTTGTTTCAAATAAAAATATCATGACTTTCCAATCCTCAATCTTGTTGGCAGTTTTTATCTTGCGTGTCTAATCAATTAGCACATTTGATAAGTAGTTTGTAGCCGAATGTGCCTCTCTGTATATGGGCCTTAAGACTGTATTCCCCCATTCTTATCTAGAAGCGTGTGTTTTCATTCAACCCACATCACTAATCTCCAACTTTGTTTCTTCCTAGTGGCAATAGCCCAAATTCTAATTAGTGAATCTCTCTTGATGTCAATGGAGTTCATGATGCCAAGATCTACATACATTTTTAAACTGTCGTAAAGGGCAGTGCACTCAACTTCATTGTTGAATCCATCTTGCTATTTGATGGCCCCAACCTAGCACATTTTGCCTCTATTATCCCAAATTATGAAACCAGTCTCATAGGGCCCAAGGTTTCCCCTTACGACCCATCAACATTAATTTTAACTATAGGTCTAGAGAGGGAGTGTCCATTTACATGTTTTATGTTTGTGTGTGTGAGTTTTACACCTTCATGAAATAACAAGATTTAAAGAGGATTTACACTATTCAAAGCAAACTAATCTAAATAATGCACAAATTAATCTAAATATCTCATGGTTCTCTATATTTAAGTGGTAAATGAGGCTCTCAGCTATAAATCCTCACTAGTGACACTATAATAATGAGAAATTGAACTAATATGATAAACAAACTAGATCTAATTATCAAAATCTAGCTCTATTTGATAAGAAATCTATAAATGATCAACAATTTAAGCTAATTATCAACAAAAATTGCTAAGTGAGTGGTGTGGATGCAAATTGCAAGAGCTTGGCTGCAATTCAAAGATATGGAGTGGATGGTTTATGCCTCTAAATGCCTTCTATATATAGGATTTTCCCATGGGTAGGGGGTAGAGTGAGTTGATCATGGTTATGCTTGGGTAAGGTCAATTGGCTTTGCTTTGTCCATAAATGGGGGGACAAGGAGGGGACAATCATTTAAATTGTCTCAAAAGGCTGAACCATCTCAACAAAAGTGAGTGATTTGTGTCCATTTTGTCTCCAATTTGCTTTGTTGAGGGAAATTATGATTAATTAATTAATTAAAGTAATTAAATTTAGCCATGAAGGGTAAGAGGTTCAATTTTTTATTTTTGCTTTCAAAAACTATGTCATTAATTGAATTTAAATTTCATAGTGTTTTTCCCCTTTTCAAGCTTTATTTAATCATTTAATTGAATTTTCCTTAGATATAAATTGCCTTTGTTCCATTTATTGATTTTTTGTGCTATTTTGATGATTCATTGCACCTTTTTATTGATTTAAGTCTTTTGCCAATTTTTCATGTCTACAAATGCCCCTCTTTGAGTTGATGTGCGAAGAACACTGATTCAAAGATTCCCTTGGTCCTGATTGTTTGATTTGGGTCTTGGTTCTGTGATTTCCTAATGCCTATGATATTTGGTATGATTGATATGATGCTGATATGCCTCTGATCTGATACTTGATATGATAACCTGATATGATACTGATATGCCTCTTAATATGAAACTGATTTGATATGATACTGATATGATAACCTGATATGATATGATGCCCCAGATTTGATGTGATGTAAATTCTAACACTTGATATGATAACCTAATATGATACTGATATGCCTCTTCATATGAAACTGATCTGATATGATACTGATATGATAACCTGATATGATATGATGCCCCAGATTTGATGTGATGTAAATTTGATACCCTGATGCACCCTCAGAAATTAAAACATATTGATTTCCTGATTTGAAAAATTTGATGATTGGTCCAATATGTTTTCATTTCTGAAAAACATTGATGATATGCCATGACTTGCAATTTGCACATCCAAGATAGATAGGTATGTTGTAGTTAAGCAAAACAAGTGATTAGAATACCAAGATAATGGTACCAATGAATGTGATTTGTCAATCTGATAGGATAGTTCTGATAGGTATGATATTGCTGATTCGTTCTCAGGATACAGAGACACGAACAAATGGTACTGGGTGTGATTGCTTGATATTTTGATAGGATTGATTGATGTAAAATGATTCACTGATATAGAATACTAATATGATTCCCTTCATTTGTGAAACAGGCACATTTTCGTAAATGATATATATACGGACCTTAGCTTTCTTGGATATTTAGATTTAAGTCATGGTTTGACCCAACTAGAGTACAGGTTATTTGAAATGATTGATTATGGAGCTCCTTTAGTTTGTTGATATCATGATATTTCAGTTATTGATCAGGACTTGGATGTATCACTTTGATGACATTATATCTTGATTAGAAAAACTTCATGGAACTTTGATGTTATGGTCATTTATTTGAGTTATGGACTTTCCTTGATTCTTTGATTGAACCCCCATTTCATGATTGATCAAGATTTTGATTGAATGAACCCCCTTTTCCCTTGGAAAAATACTACAAATAATCAACATATGCAATTAATCTAACATGATAATGCAATTAAGCTAACATGATAATGCAATTAACCTTCAATGATAATGCAATTAACCTAAGTGTCACTAGCTTTTAGCAAATAAATGCCTCGAGGATATATTTTCATCATTGAGCATTTGGGACCGAAAAGTCGATACAATCACCACTACCCACTGACATGATGATATGAATACCCCTTTTTATCGCATTTGGTAACCTCTTTTTTGAACTAGTACAACCCTCACTAGTCGAATAAACCAACCATGGGAGAATGAATATTGGTTTCATCGGATTCAATGTTGCATAAACAAACAAAGGTCAACCCTCCACCGTATATGAAAGTCCTTGATGGTTCTTTGATGACCACGTCATTAGATGAATTCACATAAGTTGTTGGATATCCCTCAAGATAGTCACTCAAAGGTAAGAAAAATATCATGTCTCCATCATCGCCAATCTAGTCAAAACATCATCGATTAGCTAAAAAGAAGTGATAAAAGTCAATGTAAGTAAAGATCATTAAAAGAAAGCTTCAAGTGTTTTGCAGTGTTTCATGATTTTCAAAAAGTATTTCCAAGCATTCTGATCTTTTAAAGTATTTTGTCCATTTTTAATCCTGAAAAATAAAGTCAATGAAGGCTCATTGATCAAGTTGTGGTAATCAAATTCTTGGTTGGTGAACAATGATATCCATCAAAGGTTCACGAAAATCTTCTTCTCTCTTCTAAAATTCTGATAATTCCCTCTCTAATATGACTGAATGTAGCACTATTGAAGTCGTTCGGGTTAATGCCTTTTTCTATGTGAATTGATGCCTGTTGTTGAAATCCGTTGATTAAGATCAAATGCCCTAGTTGGATAGGAAAAATGTTGGACTTGGGAAAACTTCCAAAATATTACCGAAGCTCAGTTTATGCAAGATGCAGCTCAAAGCACTTTATGCTTTCCTTTTTACCAGCTCTCAAACAAGATCACATTGGTTTGCCCCCAATGTCTAGAAAGATATAGGACATGAAGGATGGATTTGCAAGCTGATGGATTAGAGATGGAAAGGCTATGATGGAAGGAGTATGCCAATGTGACCCATAGGACTATCTCCTCAAGAATACCCAAGCTAAGGAAAAATGATATAGCAATGTGAAGCATGTTTTTGGATAAGCCATGGAAGTCAATTGTGCAGGACTAGATAGCGTATAGGATAACAATCTGCTGGCATGAAAATGCGGGATCCAAAAGAGGTGGACATGTCAAGAAGTTTCTGATTTGATTTTTTTTTTTACTTTAAGTTCTTCATCTTGATCAAGACCACAGGTCAATTTGGGTAAAATGTGGATAAGATAATACAATCATGACAAAGGGGTGATGGAGGATATGAAGGGATGTTTTGGGATTATGAAAAGACTGTCAAGGAATAATGAAGGTGAATTTGGGATAAGCAAGATCATGATAGGGTAACATGGATGCAACAAGTACATAAGCTGATGGAAAGGATGCTCATGGATATGTTCAACTTTGTCAAGATGAAAGGTGAGAGAGGGAATATGGATGCAGGTAAGATAAATGATAGGAAGACGAAAGATAGCATGGATGAAACTTTGCCCCCAAGTGTAGAGTGCAAGAAGGAAGAATCACACATGATGCCTGTTTGCCAAGTTTTCATCATGGTACTTGTCTAAGGCACCACAAGAAGTGATCTTCACCCTAAGATGGATTTATTTCTCTTTACTTTTTCTACCAAGGTGCCTATTGCTAGGTTTTCACCAAGGCACTTTTTCTCTTTTTTCATTTTTTTCATTTTTTCATTTTTTGTATTTTTCAATATTTTCCCAACATCAAGATCTTTTAACAATGCTCCTCTAAAAGATATGTTGTAATAACCAATGGGTATGACTAGGATGCTCAAAGATATTGATAAGAGGGATGGAAGTATGGAAAGTATGCATTGGAAAATGAGTGTGAGGATAAGAAGAAGGTATGTTTTGGATGGGAATGTTGGCAAGATCAACTTTGACACACACTTTGAAGAGTGGTGGAATGATGGAGGAATGATAGATGAAGGAGGTAAGGGCCCTTTTGATGTAGGGGATTTTGGAATAGAGGAACCCAAATTAGGCTTGGAAAGTGAAGGATGTTTGGAAGGAGATGGAATGGAAGCCTTTGGAAGCTTGAATGTCAATTTTGATTCTTCTTTTATGTGCAAGTCCTTCAAAAGTGACTTGGGAATCCACATAGTCTTTGATTTTTCTTTTTGCTTGGTGGACCTTTGTGGCCATTCAGATATTTCATTTTTCTTTGTGTACCTTTGTGGTCTTTTGGATATTTCATTTTTATTTGTGGACCTTTGTGGTCTTTTGAATATTTCATTTTTCTTTTCATTCACATGTCGATTAGATGGGACATTGTGATTTTTATGCACATATGGATTCTTTGATTTATGATTTTTATTTTGCACATTAAAATTACTTCCAAAAGACTTAGGAATTATGGATGAATAGGAATAATATGGAGGGTTCATATGGATGGTTTCATATGGAGGGCTGACATGGATGGGTCTTTGGACATTCTTCAAGTATGTGGGCCTTCGTTGATCTTGATACATGGTAGGGTAAGTGAATGGATAACTAGGGTTGATAGGAATGGTTGATGGAGGAATATATGGACCTAGTATGGATGGAAGAGATGAAGAATTTTGTTTTGGGACATAGGCACCCAAAATGGATTTGGAGGATAGTGAAGGCATATGGTTGCATTGGAATGGAGGAATATAAGGTGTGAAAGGGATATCAATATCTTTGAAAGGAGCCACATTGCCATGGTTCTCATCTTTAAGATTTATCTTTATACTCATAGGCTCATGAGTAGCTTTGATAGGAACACATTTGATAGGATCAACTAAGTCTTGAAGGGATTTATTATCTTGCAAGGGATTTGGAAGAATGATGTTTTCTTGAGGTGAACATGTAGGAATATGACAAGGAAATGATGGGATGCTTCAATCTTGACAAGGATCTTTGAATTGTGTAGAGAAATTATTTTTCTCTTGATTTTCAATATGCTCATTGGAAGTTATGGAAGGGATATCTTGATCTTGCTTGGGAAGTGGAGAAAATATGGAACTTAGAAGAGTATTTTGTTCTTGGAATGGAAAGATATCATCTTGGAAGCCATGGAAGAATGCAATGGGATCATCACAAGGTTCGAGGGACATGGGACCTTCATCAAATATGGGAGGGGATTGGGTATAATCTTGATCTTGATCTTTATCAATATTTGTTTCTTTTCTCTTTGTATTGTCTTCTTGACATGGAGCCACTTCTAAGGACAAGGTAGATGTTTGGATATGTGTGGGAGATGTTTGGAGGAATGATGTAGGATCCTTTTGAAGAGGTATAATAGGAATTAAAGCACTTGAAGCCTTGGGGTCCAAGATCTTTGAAGCATGAAAAAGATCTGCAACAAGATGTAAGTTAGGTTGGGTTTCTTTTTGAGGTATCCCTTGAGGGTAGACATAGTCAATGGGAAAAGTGTCATTATTAGGCTCATTCTTTGATGGAGGAATTTTGGATAATTATGGAGCTTTGGAAGATGTAGAAAAGATGAAAGGAGTGCCAGCTATGGGAGGATCTTTTCTAGATGTAGGTTCGTGAGATGGACGAAGGATGAAAGGTGTACAAGTTATGGGAGAAACCTTGCTAGGTAGAGGTTTGGGAGATGGTCGAAGGATGAAAGGATTACTCTTGCTATATAGAGGTTCGGGAGATGGACGAAGTATGAAAGGATTAATCTTTCTATATGGAGGTTTGTGCATTAGATCTTACTTGAGAGTGGTATTTTTCTCTTCACACTCTTTATTATCTTGATCACAAATAGAATGCTCATGAAATTTCCCTTGATCCAAGATAGTTTTGTTGCTCTGAAATGCTTCTTTTTGTGAGGAGGATGAAGATACGGATGGCTCATCATCATAGAGAAATGACCAAATTGATCTTAATGATGGCTTTTTAGATAAAGTATCTTTTTTCTTTTCTTCATCCTTTCTTAAAGTTGACATTTCATCATTATGAGGAAGCTTAGCTTTTGAATGAGCTAAATAAAGGGAATACGCTTCATTATACCTCTTCAAAGTTAATTCCATTTTTCCCTTAAATATGGGATCTTTGCATGCATCTATAATTTGATCTTCGGACACCCCCTCATTTTGATTCCAATGGAGATCTTGATCTTGACTTCGATAATAATGCTCCATAATAGGTTTGATTTGGTTCTCAAATAGATTCATCATTATAAATGTTGTCAACTTCCTTCGTGAATCTGATTGGGTTGGTTTGGAACGTGATGCAAGTCTTGATCAATTTGTAGGATTTTAAAAGATTAATTGTAATTTGATCAAAATCTTTGAAGTATCTTGTTTGAAAAAAATGAGAACAATCGCAACACACATATCAATTTTTCACCATATCTCTAGGATTTCTATTGTGTATGTTCTCAAATGTTTCCATGGGTTGAATCACAAGAATAACTTCCAAGCAATCTACCTAGCACAAAATTGGTTCATAAACATGGCTCTAGTAGGTAATTTTTCTATTTTACCATTTTGTAGTTCGTATTCCGTTCAAAATGGATTCTAACCGTTCATCCCCCAAGTATGTTAAGGGGCTTCCCACACACACCGAAGTACGATTTTGTGCAATCCATGAGGACTACTCAAGGAAGTTCGAAGGGGCTAAAATCCTTTTGTTGCATACCCCATTAAGGATACATGCGTTTCTTTTTATAGTGGGTTAGATTCTCATAGAAAAAGCAAGTGTATCCCAGTTTGGGTTGTCCCTCTCACCGGCCCTTTAAGGCAATCTCAGGAGGTGAGCCCACTAAATTCTAAACATGTTCATTTGAAAGCATGAAAAGTGGATTTCTCCTAAACACTTACAATCAATTTTGTTCTTTTTCAACCCCGTGACAAAGTGATTCTTATAATTGAAAAGTTTGTTCTTTTCCCTTAATGATTAAGCTATGTTTAGAACTTTGAAGTGCCACAAGCTAAGGGAATGTGCAAGCTTGATGAGAAAAATACCTTAAACGATGCTAGCAAAAGCTAGGCACATTTTTAAGTAGTAGTTTTTCTCATTTTTTTTATATCCAAAGATTTCCCTTACCTTAGCGAATGTGTTCCCTCCACCAACAAGTTATTCGACACAAACAAACAAAGTGATGGGAAACCAAAATCAAAAGCTTAAAATACTACAATTTGATTATGCTCTTGATTCTTTTTACTCAAATACTTTGCAAATTTTACAAACTTAGGGACTAAATTCCCAATTCAAAGAAACATATTTATGTTTGTAAGCATTAATGATAGCAATGTATTTGGCAAATACCTCTACATCTCTCTCCAAATCCGAATTGAGAACAAAAGTGATGTGCACTTGGTTTTGTCTCCTTATCTTTCTAGCAATCAATTTCTCTTTCAAATTGTGCCTACTCTCTGGCTTTCAAATTTTTGAGTGACAGAGCATGTACCTGTGTTATAGAAACCAATAATTTATTAGGTCACATGCATAATTTAGCAGAATATTAAAATTTTAAGGCACAGTGTACGTGACATTTTAATGACTGTACGTGTGATCTTATTAACTACATGCATGATTTATTTGACTATGAGCATCACCTTTATGGGGCTCAAGTGAAATCAAATATATCAGAAGCTGTATTTAATTATCCTATGCGTGAAATCATTAATCTAAAGCATAAAACTAGTGAAATGATAGCGATATTTAAATACAGAGAGATGACATTTAAATGACAAAAAGCGATAAATCAAATGAAGGAGGCAGAAAACCCCCTTTCTTCCAAACGCAAAAGTATTTCACGGCCGCGGCTTTTTATTTCCCTGTACATGACATTTAAATTGTTAAAGGCATGGAACCTTTATCTTGACCGCAACACCTCAATGAGTAGACGCGTGATTTCTTTTTGTCAGGCGTGATTTCTTTTCTCTCTAGCGTGAATCTGAAGGTTTATCCACAAAAGTGTCCAGACTATATGTAGTATTTAATTGTTTGAAGGCATCGTTTCTTTTCTGTAGGCATGATTTCTTCTCTGTGATCTGCAGATAGCAATTAAAATTATACAATTTTAGCCTAAATTATGCAAATAACATGAAAATATGATTGATTTGAGGCCTTAGGGCCCCACAGTGGGCACCATTTGTGTGTGTGAGTTTTGCATCTTCATAAAATAACAAGATTTAAAGAGGATTTACACTATTCAAAGCAAACTAATCTAAATAATGCACAAATTAATCTAAATATCTCATGGTTCTCTAAATTTAAGTGGTAAATGAGGCTCTCAGCTGTAAATCCTCACTAGTGACACTATAATAATGAGAAATTAAACTAATATGATAAACAAACTAGATCTAATTATCAAACTCTAGCTCTATTTGATAAGAAATCTATAAATGATCAACAATTTAAGCTAATTATCAACAAAAATTGCTGAGTGGTGTGGATGCGAATTGCAAGAGCTTGGATGCAATTCAAAGATATGGAGGGGATGGTTTATGCCTCTAAATGCCTTCTATATATAGGATTTTCCCAAGGGTAGGGGGTAGAGTGAGTTGATCATGGTTATGCTTGGGTAAGGTCAATTGGCTTTGCTTTGTCCATAAATGGGGGGACAAGGAGGGGACAATCATTTAAATGGTCTCAAAAGGCTGGACCATTTCAACAAAAGTGAGTGATTTGTGTCCATTTTGTCTCCAATTTGCTTTGTTGAGGGAAATTATGATTTATTAATTAATTAAAGTAATTAAATTTAGCCATGAAGGGTAAGAGGTTCATTTTTTTATTTTTCCTTTCAACAACTATGTCATTAATTGAATTTAATCAATTTCGTAGTGTTTTTCCCCTTTTCAAGCTTTATTTAATCATCTAATTGAATTTTCCTTTGATTTAAATTGCCTTTGCTTCATTTATTGATTTTTTGTGCTATTTTGATGATTCATTGTACCTTTTTATTGATTTAAGCCTTTTGCCAATTTTTCATGTCTACAATGTTTGTTTTGCTTGCCACCAAAATGACCACTAGAGGATGTCAAGGCTGAATGTATCAACGGTAAGAACTAAATCCACCTTCCTTTTTTTTAACATTTGCCCTAATGTTTCCAACTCCAATGAATGTGACTAAGAAGGAAATATAATTACCATATTGAAAACCTAGATTTGATTCTCCTCAAGAATTATTAAGCACGCTCGTGTTGTGTCCATGCAATAAAAGAGTACACAAAATGCATGCTTAAAGATTGAATTCGTATTTGTGGTCAATGAGTTGGCAAACCAATGAACTATCATTGACCAATTGAAAAGCAATATTTTAAAAAGACTTTTACTTGAATAATATATAGTTACAAGATATCATGTTGACAACTTCCATTATACTAAAAGATAAACCAATGAGTGTGTAGCTAAATGAATCTATCCTAGATAGACATATCAATCCATGATCAAGTCAACTAGCTTGGTAGGTAGAACCTTCCTGATTAATCTTCCTTTACACTTTCAAAAGGGGTGTATCATCCTTGTCTTGTGTTGTGTGAGATATACATTAGACCATCAACCAACTTCCTTAGTCACATGATAGTCTAGATGTTTCTATAGATCTTTAACAATGCACTTGTCGAGTCACTCAATCAGTAGCTTCATCGGTTCCTTCATCTCTACATTCTCCTTAAGGAATTGGAGGGAATGACATGTATTCCTTCATGGTTATGAGCACATCCTCACCAAATTTTCTTTGGATGTGATTAACAATAATTAACTTTACAGTAATCTTATCCTAAAGTACATTAGTAAGATTTAAGAGGGAAAATTCTAAAGAGTACCAGTTATGCCTGGGTGTCCTCTTTTGTAAAAATAAAAATAAAAAATAGTTATTCTTGGTAACTACATGAATAGCTTCCATTCCATGTGTAAACAGATGTGAAATATCTACTACAATTAGATATTAGTGGGAGTGTCATCACATTCGCATTGAACATTGGGATATTGACTTTGTGAACCATCTTTGATGCACCTTAACAAAGAGAATCGCCAAAAGTTAAAAATTCCATGTAATGGTAGTCATATTGCTCAAGTAGTTGCAGAGATTTCACTCATGCCAAAGGTAATACCTTGAGCATATGTTTCCCAATTCTTTGTAACAAATATGATAGTTCAAGATATCTTTTTGCAGCTTTAATATTAATCCTATCACTTGAGTTGTCGAAGATAATGATTTCCTCAATTGCATCATCAAATTAGTTTGCCAACATATCTACCAATTTCTTTGCTTTGTATAGTGATGTGTTCTAGAATAGGCCAAATGTGTTTGATGATCTTTTTTAGCTTCTAATATGAATTGTTATGTTTGAGAATTGTGTTGATAGCTATTATCTAGTCAACTTCAAAATCAATGTTGTTGATGTGCTTCTACTCATATAGTTTTAATCCCACTAGCAAAGCTTGTACTTCTACCTCATTATTGGTGATTGGTGACACTTTTTTGAAAACTAACTATATTAGTTCACCGCTATCATCCTGAATGATGCATCTCGCATCTAAGATTCTAGGGTTCCTAGACAAAGCTTTATCGAAGTTGACTTTTAACTTTCTCAGTGAAGGCAAAAACAATTTGATCGTAGATAGATAGATAGATAGATATGGTTCATTCTACTAGCCACATAAATGGGGTGTTGTACAGGTCCATGTTAAAAATAATAAATGCCATCCAACCTCATATTTAGTGTTTTTCACAAAGTCTTCCTAATTAATCATATTAAAACTAAATATTTTAAACTTTTCGACTAATCTTGTCCCCATCATGTTGGATGCTCATTGGTTTGAACTCCATCTAGTTCAGCAAAAACAAAAATTATATGGGAGAAGGACAATCATTTATATTTGGAATCTTAGAGTGCAAAAGGAATAATTGTAGAAATGGAATGAAAATGTGATGAGGTAAACTAACAGGATGTCAAGCTACCTCAAGACACCGGGGCCAGAATACCATCAAATGCTTTAGTGAAGAGAGAAAAATTAACTAGTAATTGCAACTCAGTTTACAATTTTTACGTCGAATAGATGTTATGTTATTTAATTTTTTGGTTTTATCATTTTTAATTTATAGATACGATTGTTCATGAATAATTATTAAATAGAAGTAAATTATTCTTGAATTTTGGAGGAAGGTGACCCAAATTAGCAAAGAAAATCATTGAATGACCTCCAAATTTATATATAATTTAGTTTCTTAATTTTATAATTTAACTATAGTATATTTTGCAATAATAATTTGTTAGTTAATTTTAAATTGAATTGAATAATTTGATTTTAATTTTAAATATTGATATTGTTAATCATTTAGATTAAATTTTAGTAATATATTATAATTATTTATGATTAATTATTAAATAAAAGTTAATTATATATTGATATTAATTTAAGTTTATTTATTTAATTTTAAAGTGTAAATTATTATTTATATTATAATCAATATAAATATTTATATTTATATATAAATTACTTTCATAAATTTAAAATTTAACTATAGTATATTTTCTAATAATCAATTGTTACTTAATGTTAAATTGAATTGAAAATTTACATTTAAATTTAAAATATGTTAGCAATTTGGCTTAGGTTGATGGGAGATTGATTGGCATTTGGCTTAAGTGAAGAGATTGATATGAATGCATGGATGTTGTCATTGTGGCAACATATGTTTATCATTATTTAGATATCATACATGTTGTTCAGATGATGTGTTTGCAAGATCAGAGTATATATGATGATATATATGCAAGAAATCATGTCATATATGTTTTGCAGAAGTCAGATATGTTTTTCAGATGTCATACATGTCATATATTTCAGTTATCATGAGATTGCAAAGGTTATATATGTTTTCAGTACTTACATGTTGAATTTCAGTGAATTGACAGGGAAACAGAGAACAGTTTTGGTGATAACTAATTTTCTATTGAAGATTGGCTTATGCTGAGTTAATGGAAGCTAGAATATGATGTTATTTATCTTTAGTTAACAGCGCAAGTCTTGATCAGTTATGGATTGAGAGATAAAGGTGATTTAGTGAAGTTCAATGATAGACAGGCAGACAGAGTACCTGATAGAAGATATTTTTGCAGAAGATTATTCTGATGGAATTAGACTTTGTGGAGTAGAATGTAGTATCTTAATGATGTTATTGAGCTATGTTTAATAGCACATAAAGATTTGAGTTCATATGAATTAGTTAGAAGCATTTTGGTGAAGACAGTGTATCAGAACAGTGTTCCTGTGAAGCAGTTTTGGGAAATTGACTATATCTTTTTACTGGGATGATATTTTGGTTTGCGGAGTTAGATGAAGCATCTAGAGAGTATGATTATACTTTTACTAAGAGCGCATAAAGTTTTGATGTGTACGGACGAAGATATTCAAAGTTTATTGAAGATAGTTTGAGGCCAACAGAACAGAATTCAGGACAACATTTGGCAAAGAGCTTAACAAGTTATTTTATGATATTGTGGGCCGACATATGATGGAATTATGATGTGAAAGCTGACCTAAATGATTTTATGATTGAGTCATGTATAAAGTTAGTGAATTGTACCTTGTAATAGGTCTGGAATACTTGTGTAATGTAATTGTATGTGAACTTGTAAAAGTTGATATAAATTGTGATAGCGGTCAAGGCTATGTATGCGAAGTTGAATTTAAATACTATAGTGATTAGAGAACAAGATTGTATTACCTGGTTGGGTAGTGGGCTCATCTGGTGATCAGCATTGCATGGTTGGGCAGTGGGCTTATCTTGTAATCAGATTTATAACCTTTAACAAGGTTAAGGCTTTTAATAGGGCCTAAAGTCCTTTAACAGG